>JASAND010013381.1:0-78652 GCA_030248195.1 Trissonchulus latispiculum
GAGGAAACTTTGCAAACCTCAAACAAAGGTTTCCTAACTCCAAGCAAACAGATGTCAACTACTAATACAATAAATATAATAAGCCAAATATATAGAAAACTGAAACACGTGAATCAAACTTTGTCTGCAAGTCACAGCAAGCACATACAGGCAAATTTAAGTAAGTTTGAAAACAAACAAAAATTATTATCTGGCTGGCACAACGTCACATTAAGGAGAAATGTGTGCTACGTACGCCAAGAAATATCCATATGCACAGCAGAAATATATAATAAAGTGTGTTATATACATTCGGACGGCACGGCGGGGCCTACGGGGCCGTCGGGGCCCACGGGGCCTTGTAACGGGGCCGGGCCCCAAAGTGAACGAGGCCGGGCCGGGGCCGGGCCGTTGGAAAATTTTGCGGGGCCGGGCCCCGGCCCCGTTACACGGCCCCGGCGCAACCCTACTTGAAATTAAACCCCCGTTCCTGTTCCAGAATTAGACCCCCGTTCCTGTTCCAGAATTAGACCCCCGTTCCTGATTCTGTTCCTGTCCCTGTTCCTGGTTTAGACCCTCCCCGGAACGCCCACCCTTTTAACAATTTACAGGCATCTACAGGTCGCTCCAGTTTTGTCTGGTAAAAGGTACACGTTTGGTATCTTATTTAATATTGTCGAAAAAGTCGACCAATGTTTCTTTAGTATTTTCTACAGGAAAGTCGTATATAGAACTACAGGTTTCCATTTTTTCAACAGGACACTCCTGTAATTTTTACTTTTGGAGCGTCAGATAAAATATATGAGTTATTTTTGTAGAAAATATAGGAAGCTCCAGTAGTGACTTTCGGCACAGGAACAATTCTGTAGAAAATTACAACAATGTTTGTAATTTTTTAAAGGTACATCAGGATTGTAATTTTTGAGCCAAAATTTAAAATGCTTCTCCTCTCCCCTCTTTTCCCTATTTAAAAATGCTTTAATTCGTTTGAAATTTCACACCATGAAATTAAAAAGTAAAATATATTGTAAAATTAACCAATTAACCAACTTAAACTGAAACTTAAAAGTTTTTCCATTTCTTAGCTGTCCTTTCCATAGTAAGAAAAATAACACCGACTACATAATTTGTTGACAGTCTGTTTCTGGAAAACTTGAATACTTAAACGTAATCCGATGTTAATCCTTGGTGTTGTTGGTATATATTGATCACGTGTTAGTCAATCATAATACATTTTTCCGGCTACGCCTCAGCGTAGCCGGCTATTATACATTATTCCTACTGCGTCACGACGCAGCAGGTCTACTATAATCAGTTTTAGAAGAGAGTTTACACATACGTAATGTTTTCTATGCAACTTCCTATAAATTACACATATTCAGTATATACTTCCAAAAATTTTGCTAGCATCAAGTTTATGCAAATTAGTTTCCATATAAGGCTGACAAAACTAAGCCAATCCAACTTTCTTCGAATTAGGAAGTATAAATAGTTAATAGTTTAAACCCTTCAGACCGACAAAAAACGGATAGACCCCCACGTCAAGAGGGAAAAAAGGGTAGATCCTCCCGTCCAGAAAGGAAATTTCTTAAAAGTTGCTAAAAATCTTCATTTTTCACTAATTTTTGGCTAAAAGTGTTAAAAAATAGTTATTTTTTAAAATTCTGGAGTAGACCTTCAATTCAAATTTTGAAATTTTTCAGGGAAAGACACTTCGCCGGATCGGGGTAGAACTCCAGAATAAGACCCCGTGTTAATGTATGCTTGTGAACCGGCACCATGGCGCATTATGAATGATTTAATTTAATCTCATTTTATTTTATTTTATTTCAGTCTAAGTCGTACTTAATTTCATTAAACATTAAGAGACTTGTGACTTTACATAACTAATAATGTTTTCAGATTTTAAACTTTTTAATCACTGATCGCGCGGACAGAAGAAGCTAGGATGCAAAAATTTCATGTTGCACAACCTGAAGGCTGCAGGTTTTTTCTCAATTCTTGCATCTTGCTTGAACTTACTTTTTCTCAACAAATTCACAGCCTAAAAGAATAATTTGCTCGCAGCAGGTCTATTGTGATACGTAGGTTACAATATGCTGTTTTGGGCTAATTCTACACTAAACACTACCTAATTTTGCACCAAACTCTTGCTTGTTCTGTATAGCTGTGTCTCCACCACACGTAAAAGTTTCTGCTCCTGGATGCGCTGTGTGATGAACACGCATAGGGTTTTCCTACATTGTTTTCATTACCAGCCTGGATCAGTTTATTGCACGTAATATTGAGTGTAGCGTTTGCACTGCATATGCAAATTAGTTTGTTGTTACGGAGACCAGAAGCTGATATTTTTATTCCTGCTGGAGCAGGAATGTTTAAAAAGAGAATGGGTTTTGAAGGGGGGTTGGGGGTTTAAGGGGGGGGGGGGGGGGTTTTTTGTGTGTTAGTGAAGTAGGGGGGAAGATAGGGAAGAGAACGCTGGGGGGGGAAAAGAGGTGGGTTGGGGGGGGGGGGGGGGAAGGGGGGGGGGGTAGTATTTGGATGGGTAATGGGTAGTGGGGGGGAAGGGGGAAGGGGTGGGGTGTGGGAGGTAATTATTTTTTTTTGGGGGGGAGGGAAGAAAATAGTGGGTGAAATAAAAAAATAAAAAAAAAAAAAAAAAAAAATAAAAAGAATAATGAGAAAATTAATTGGGGAGGATATATATATAGGGGTGGGTTGGTTTTCTCTATTTAGCACAGCAACAGCAACAGCAGTATGAAATTGCAACCTGCATGGAAATTGGAAATATTGTGGAGGCGGATTCACCTGGGCAATCGATGCAATGCAGAAAATTTTGCAATGCCTGCGCCCATCACACTTTTCAGAAAACAGGCTCAAACAATGACTGTACTGCGTAGCCGGTTCCTAACGGAGACTTCAGTTACGCACTCCAAAACTGGCAATATCATTTTGCATACAGCTTTTGCTTGGTCTGTGATAAGTCGCTTTTGTGGCAACGGGGGTGGAATTTGAATCCAAGCGAGGAAACCATAAAATGGATTACTACATTTTGGTATAAATGTCCTGAACTGAAAGTATCACCACAATTCCTCTTGCCACACCACGATACCTTTTGCTCTTTGATCCACTGGTTTTCCAGTTCCATTAGTAGGATTGGGAGGCGGTTTTGGGGGTTCCACAGTTTCTCCATCTTCTTCGCAAAACTCGCAGGTCTTCTTACATCCAACTTTCACATACATTATAGTGTTGCAGTAATCTTGCTGCTTCCAAAATTCGCAGTCATCATCGGGTTGATAGTTCCTGCAGGAAGAGTTAGGTGCTAAAAATAGGGTTTCTAATATAATGGTTGCGGAGATCAACATTCAGGAGCTTTTAACCTAATTTTGATTCGGATACAAAATATCATACGATACACAACAAAAATACGATATACTGAACATTGACTACCTGTCGTTGTTTGAAGATTCACTGGCCCATATGGATCTGGATCAGGAGTATCACAATTTTGACAGGTTCTTCTACAATTTTCCCGGACATAAATGTTAGAGTCGCAGTAGTTTTGAGACTTCCAAAACTGACAGTCTTCTATGTTGTCCAAATCGTAGCACACCGTATCTGAAATATGCCAATGATTCAAATAGTACAACATTGCAAAGCTGATTTTCAGAAGAATGAAGAACACAAAATTGAAGTTTTCAAAAACACTTGAAGTTTTTTATATAAAAGGGAAATCTAATACTAGCTTACGACTTTCTTGGATTATATCAAGGAAGTCCCCCTAAGCAAAATTAATCAACATCAACAGCATACTGCTGACGGCTGGCATAATCTGAGAGCTTAAGGTGCTTGTATTGCTTTGTGTAAATTTGACCTTATAGGATTTATTTCTTTATGAAAGTGGATGAAAATTTCCAAATGTACTATTTTGGTGCTCTTTAACATTCTGGGACCAGTCCCGTATTTTTAGGTGCAACGATAACAAATTTTTAGTTTCTTAGAAGTCTAGTTTAGTCTCCAAGAATTGCGAAAGTTGTAACGTTTCAAAAAATCACCACAAAAGCACTGCACAAAAGGATACCAGCACCATACCTGAACGGGTGGTCAAATTTCACTGACCCTTGTGGAAGCAAATTTGGGTACCCCTTCTGAGAGTGATTTTTCTTAGGGGTACTTTTTAAAGCGATTTTTAAGCGATTTTGGCCATTTTTTAACAAAAAACAGCGATTTTTTGGACAAAACGCGTTTTTTGGACGTTTTTTAGCTAAAAATAGTAATTTTAAGTAAAAAATTCCGGCGAAGCCGGAAAATTTTTGGAAATTTTAGTCGTAAAACCTAATTTTTGGGCAATTTTCTGACCCCTTGTGGCCAATTTTCTTACCCCTTGTGGGAGCAATTTCGCGACCCCTTGTGGGCGACATCGCCGAGGGGGGGGGAAATTCCCCCCCCTTGTCTACCTGTGACCAGCACCTTAAGGTGCTGGTATCGTTTTGTGCAGTGATTTTGTTGGTAGTTTTTGAAACGCCCTAACTTTCGCAATTTTGTGATTTAAAAAGAGCTTTATACATCATTTTAAAACTTATAACCTGTAGATTCTCGTGAAAGTACGAAACTAGTAAAAATCCGCAAAAAATAGCGAAAATTTTCTGACATACTGACATCTGACAGGCTGAATATAGACCAAAAATCTTTGAACATCGATTTCTCAAAACTGTGGAATCGGCCAAACTTTTTTCTTCTGCTGTCCTATAAAGGACATGTGGACCGAGGGACATTTTTTGGGATTTGGCTCAGCAGGTGTCGTGTTAGCAACCTTAGCTACACACCAATTCCATTTACTGACAGATTACGATACCCAAAACGTGTTGGATCTATTCAAGGAGCTTTTTATTTATTTTATAACGTTTCTCAAACACAACAGTTTTTCCTCCAACCAAAGTTCGAAACTTAATCTGGGCGGACAAACCCTTGATCTGAGCCGGGAATGAAAACCAGCGGGCGCCGACGTTGCCTCGCGGGTCTCGGCTGTTGCACCGGCTCCTGACCGACTGGTTGTAAAGGTTGAAGGCCAGCCCCCACCGGACGAGCAACCGGATTATCCATCCCAGCTGTACCGACGAACCAGGAAAAATCTTCCGGCTCCGTATGCGCAACCGCGCGACTCCCGACTGTGCTTCCACGGGTCCTAAGCTGATTTGAATGTCTTTTCCAAATGCGGTCCCCAACTCGAACACTGTAAATGTTGGTTGAATGTCTAGCCATAATCACCCCTGGAACCCACTTGTTCACACCCAGGTAATCCCGGGCCCACACCTCTTCGTTTTCCCGAAATCTCGATGGTCTGAGAATTCTTTCGTGGGAGGCGGAATGTTCAAAAGATCAAGCCTTGTTTTAAGAGGCCTGCCAAAAAGAGCCTTTGCCGGTGATTCTTTAATGGTAGCATGCGGAGTGATTCGATATGAAAGTAGAAATTGTAGCAACCGGTCTTGTATTTCGGCTTGACTTGCATTCTTCATTTTGGACTTGAACGTCTGAATAAATCTTTCTACTAAACCATTGGACGGAGGATGGTAAGGGGAGGAAACAGGTGATCAATACCGTTATTGGACGTAAATCTTTTAAATTCTTCTGATGTAAATATTGGGGCATTGTCGGATACAAGGAAGGCGGGAATTCCAAACCTCGCGAAAACGTCCTTTAAACAGGAGATAACTGGTGCAGCACTTGGGGATGCCAGACTGTAAATCTCTGGCCACTTTGTCTTGGAATCTACTATTACCAACCAGTTCTTGCCCAGAAAAGGACCTGCCAAGTCAATGTGGAGTCTTTCCCAAGGCAACTTTGCTTCAGGCCAAGGAGTATAGTGCTGAGGAGGGTTGGACTTTGTAAGATTGCATTGATGGTAACTTCGTAGAAGAGACGCTATTTCAGCATCCAAAGTTGGCCACCATGCGAAATCCCTCGCTAAGGACTTCATCCTGACTACTCCTGGATGACCGGAGTGCAATTCATCCAGCACTTGCGATTGCAGAACAGTCGGAATGACGATTCTATTTTTCCAAAATAAGCATCCGTCTTCCACTGTAAGGCCTTCTTTTCTTGAATAAAAAAGCGTGAAATCAGCTGCCTTCTTTTCCTTATGAGGCCATCCTGTCAGTACAAAACATACCACCTGACTAAGTACTGGATCATTTTCTGTAGCCTGCTTAATAGCTTCTTTTGAGACAGGCAATTTGTCAAATTGCGAAGCTAAAAGAAGGTGTACTTCATGGTTTTCCTCATCGGAATCATCTTCTGATGCTTGCGGATCGGGCAATCGAGAAAGGCAGTCAGCGTTGCTGTGTTGACTTGAAGGTTTGTATTCAATGTCGTAGCTAAATGCACTTAAAATAATTGCCCATCGCTGGAGTCTGTTTGCCGTGTGAACTGGAATACCATGCTTCGCACCAAACAGCGTCGTTAATGGTTTGTGGTCGGTTATCAGAGTGAAACGCCTGCCAATTAAATAAAGCGTAGCTTTCTTTTTCTATTTGAGAGTACTTTTGTTCTGAGTTAGTTAGAGTTTTGGAGGCGGCGCAGATAACCTTCTCTGAGCCATCAGGGAAACGATGAGAAAGGACAGCCCCAATGCCAACATTGGAGGCGTCACAAGCCAGAATTAGAGGTAACTCTGGGTCGTAATGAACCTACCCATGATGATAACTGGCTCAGCTCACTGATAACTGGACCGAGGGACATTTTTTGGGATTTGGCACAGCAGGTCTTAACGGTCAAGAAAATCCATTAAATGTGCGGTGACACGAAATTTCGCAACTTTGCATTGAGTTTTCTCGCAACTGGAGATGTTTTAGCTCAAACCAAGAAAAATGTCCCTCCGCAATTCTCATTCTGCCAAAAATCACACGAATCCATTGGGTAGGTTTTGAGAAATCGATGTTCAAAACAAAATAATCACAGTTTTGTCAAAATGGTTTTTCGGCCAAATCTCTAGCTTAGAGCAACAAACTCCGGCTAATAGGCATTGATAAAACGTGCAATGAGACTGTGTATCGATCGAGTATAAATAAACCAAAATTGTCCGTACGATTTGGCAGTAATTTTGAGAAAACTGATTTTCTCGAAAACGGCCATTTTTGGACCCCAAAAATCGTTTTTTGCTTATACTGACTTAACCACTAGAGATAGTTCAAAAGTTGTAAAAGCAAAAATGTTCATTTTTGCGCCCTCTTTCCAGCCCTACCAACCAATCTGGTGTCTCGACTATGTGCTGAGAGAATAATGGCAAAAACCAAAAATTTCTTATCTTTGCAACTAAAAATGCGGGACTGGTCCCAGAATGTTAAAGAGCACCGAAATAGTATATTTGGAAAGTTTCATCCACTTTCATAAAGAATTAAAGCCTATAGGGTCAAATTTACACAAAGCGATGCCAGCACCTTAAGCTGCACATCGTGAGAAAGCTGAGGACGTGCTCTTTCCAAGGGTGTAAGCCATTTTGCTGTAGCTAACACGTAAAGCTAACATGTACGTGTCAAAGTTTAGCTGAAATAGACCAAAACGGCAGATTATTCGAAATAAAACTGCATAGCGACAAGCTACCGTAAAATAGCTTATAGCTCTCGCAACTGTCCCAAATGTGTACCATATTATAAGTTCAGCTTTACAGCTCACATTCTCACCCTACCGCTTGTTCAGGAGGTGAAAGATAGCATTCAGAAAGATTAATCCTTATCTTCACTCCAAACGCAAATGGGATCTATATATGCAGACTGTTGGGCAGAGTGATATTAATTAAATGGTTAATTAGCCGACCTTGCAATCTACCTGCTTTGACTAAATTCTCCAAACGGAGGCAGGATTCGTTTTGTCTGCTTTGCTGCTTCCCAAGATCTAAAACTGGCCCGATTGCTAATGGCTTTATTAAATTTGCATCCTAAACTAGTGCTGGGACCGGTTCCAAAAGAACCGGTAGAACCGGAACCGGAACCGGTAGGATTTTTAGAACCGGAACCGGAACCGGAATCGGAACCGGTGGCTTTTGGAACCGGCCGGTTCTAGTGTTAATTTTGGCTGTTTGAAACTTCAATCAAGGTTTAAAAATATTTGTATATAAATAACATAGTAAAAGGTAAGCAAAAACACTGTTTAAAAACACGTTCATAGCTTTGTGCAGTTAAATATATTCAGTTTTTATAGCAATTGTCAAAAAAATCGTGTGAATTTAGCTTTTTATCAAAAATACCAATTGGAACCGGAACCGGTAGCTAGAACCGGAACCGGAACCGGAACCGGCAGTAAAGAACCGGAACCGGAACCGGTTTCAAAAATCGGAACCGGTCCCAGCACTATCCTAAACCCCCGTGTAGATTTCATGGTAAAGGGATTATTCTTAATCTTAGCATTTCAAACCGTATTCGAATAAATTAATGAGCGATTGCAAATGAGTTTATATTGAGTCTCATTGGTTGCTTAAGTGTACATAAAGCCTGGGCTCCATGCCCGTCTTTCATTCTAGTGCATTCGCAGAGAAACACACAGTTTAACAGTAATGGATGACCACAGATGTCAGACAGTTTATGTTGGCAAAGGATAAAAAAATCAGATTAGTTATAGTTTCAATAATGTGTGTGTTCAGTCGCATGTTAAGTATTGGTGTAACTGTTATTGTAGTGTACTTGGTTACATTTATATACCCGCCCTTTACCGTTACAGAAAACTATCTCAGTGGCAAGCTTTGCAAACAATGGGACAACCGTTTCATATCAACTTCCACAAGAACAAGACTGTAATTGTATGATAAACATTATGTTCCTGCTGTTTCCAACTATTTTGGAAAAATAGTTCTTTACTTTTAAATCTTTAAACTAATTCAACTTTTTTACTCGAAGCCACAAAATTTCAATTAAAATTTTACCTAAGCTTTCCTTCAGCAAGCCAACAACGTATATAATTAGGTTGCAATTTAGAGCAAATAAGATACAGGAAATTTGCGGAACAAAATTATTCAATAACATTTCGTGAATGATGGATATTTCAGCGTGAAAGAAAGATTTACAAATGATTGCAAAACCCACAAAACCAGTACTTGGTTTTAATAGCTTTATAGAGGAAATTTTTACAATATTTTTCTGCTAACACCGCGTTTGCAATATAAAAAACCTGGTTTTAGCAGCGCATTTTTATGATAATGGCCGCAGCGTCATATCTACATAGCTAGTTAAAATGCTGTTTTTAAATCAGAATGAATTTAAATAGATAGTGGATAACCAACAGAAACCCTTTCAGTCGTAGGAAACCAGCATCATGAGAACTCCTTTAAATCCTTTTTAATCCCTGTATAACAACGAAGCATCAATCATATGTTTGAGGCTTTTCTTGTTTTACGAAAGATGTTATCGTTAACACTCTAGCCCTCAGTGCTGAAATGTGAAGAATATGAACGTTGCAAGACATTTTACTGAGTGCTGCAAAAGCTTTGAAATCGTATAAAAAATTATTAGATCACACCTGCGTGATCTAATAGTGATGGAAGGGATTTTTTTGCGATAAATTACGCAGTGACGCTAAAATTAACAAGTAGGCCCCAAAAGGGGCAATATTCCTTTGTAGACATTTTCTTTGTCCAATTGCGAAATTTGTTTTGTTGGAAGCTCCTTAAAGCATTGGATGGAAGCTCCAGGTTTAGTTTACTATTTCACTTGACTTCTCACATCAGGAAAAGCAGGCCTATGCTTGACATGACGGCATGAACTGTGATGTCCTGGACAAGCTTGTACCTTATATAATTCCCTAATGCACCGATGTGTCGCTCCCAAGCTACACTGGTGCTCAAAAACCTGCAACCGTTGAGGTTGCTGACAGCCGAAGACTGCGCGACGGCTCTCAGTTCCGCTGCTTAAATAGGTTGTAAAACCTAATTTGCATAATCCAAATGCAAAAAAATCTGACCTAAGCTAGCCCTATGTTGAAGATAGGGCTTCCGAATGGAGAAATGACTCACACTACACTAATCCTACAAGTTTCCATTTTATACATTCCTGCTCCAGCAGGAATAAAAATTTCTACGCAGTGGATGTAATTTTGGTGATGTTTCCTGAGAACACACCAAATTCCTGGTGTGTTCAGTAGGGTTAATAGCAAGTCTGATTAGTGCCTGCCTACATTGTATGTTATGTCTTGATGTGAATGAAGCTAGTAACGTACACATCAATTCCAAACTCCCGTCCCCAAATCTCCTGAATGAACTCCCAAAATGGTAGTTTTGTTTGTGGCATGACAGGTAGCTTGTCCTGGCTGTTGGGGCAAAGACAGGCCCGACTCGAACGGATTGTGACGTTTTCGAAATGAGTTTCCAATTTGGGAGATAGCATCATCCTATCATCTTACTCAAACTGTTTCCCATCGTGATTGAAAATGTTGCAATAATATTAACAAGTTGGCCCCAAAAGGGGCAATATTCCTTGGTGGACCTTTAAAAATATGTGTGGGAAATGCTTCTTTGTTTATGTCAAATTGACAGAAGTAAACGGTTCTTGCTTTTAAAAGTTTAATGTACTACTGTATTGATGCAGTTCTCGTCAGTAGTCACAGCTCATTCGAGCTTAGGTTTTCAGACTTTAACTTCTTCGAAGTATTTCCATATTATGATAATCTTGAAAAGAAACCAGTCTTGTTTCGCTAATTGACGTTGCTTATCCGCTTGATACAGAACAGATAACTGACATTAACTGTAGTTTTCTAAATTCTACCTCTTTATGAAAATGAGTTTTTTACATTCGCACAAGGACAGAGGAGCTGTCTGTTACTGTAGATCTCCAAGTTTCTACACAATTTAAGTGTATGATTTTAAGCGACAGTTACAGAGAGATTTGTGTAATTTGGCTGGGAAGAATCATTTGTGTATATACTTTTGGTGTGACGAATGAAGCATTAGAGTTGAGCTCAGGAGCTCAACTTCAATGTTAGTGTGCCTATGTGCAGCTCTCAAGCTACACTTTCGCACCCAAAAACATCCAACCGTATAGGTTGCTGGCAGTTGGCAACTGCGAGAAGACTTAAAATTCTATCGCTTATATGGCTGTTAACCTAATTTGCATAATGAGCTTCCGCAAAAAAAGTTCCCTATACTAGCCCTGTGTTAAAGATAGGGCTTCGATGTAAAGAAACTGAGAAAACACACGCTAAACATAGATAGATATCATTTTATACATTCCTGCTCCAGCAGAGCAGGAATAAAAAGGGGCATTACGCGACCCAGCCACCTCCGGTGGGTCGCGGTTACCCACTAAAAGTCATATAGCCATCACGCACAACACTAAAGCTCATTAGGGTTAAGCACACTCAGAAAAACTAGTTCTTTGCAGATATAGCCGCAATACTCAATTAAAACTAGCCAGCCTGGCCATCGAATGACCAACGTTGGTCAGAAACAGCAACGGCCAACAACTAACTGACTGGACAGCGGCAACGGACAATTGACCCAATGGTTGGCCGGCCAATGATCAAAGAGTGATAGCATTAGAGCACTGCCCAATTTTAAACAAAACCATAAGATTCGTGTTCACATTGAACCAGGCAAAAGTGTCCAAAGCAGATTAAAGTCTTTGTATGGTATGGTATCCTCAAGTGTTCACACACAATACGAAAAACATGTACAAGTTGTGCTTCCCCCTTGAGTAGGTAAATTTTAATTTTCACGACATAGTACGGTTACGCCCCAACTTACAAAGCTGTTGACACGAAGCGAGCTTAATAATAACTGCTAATAGAAAACCTAGAGCAGGCAGCATTTCACTGTGCATCGTTTTGATGAAACTATGAAAAACAAAATCCTTTATACTACCCGCAGTCAGACTGAAAACAAAGCTTCAACTAACCGGAATCATAAAAAGACAGCACCAAATGCCACCAGATATGAATTTAGTTAACAAAATCGATCCGCAGTTTGTGTAAGTAGTTGACTTTATTGACATTTACTGGAACAACCGGATAAATGAGCGTTGCTGGTTCAGCGAAAGAAGAAATCATAAATTTGTACAACATTTTCTCCACTGTATAAACTTTTTGCTGTTTTTAATCAAACTGGATTAATATATATGTTTGATTGCCGTCTTTTGCGTTTTGAGTTATGCTCCTGAACAGTTTTCATCTCATTTAAAATATCATGGACGTTGTCTGTAAAATTGGCCTGTGGCTCTTTAGTAGCTCTTTACTTTCCTTGTCCAAGCTTTCCTTGGCCAAAACTTTAAATTTACCAAAAAGCGCCAGCCATTCGGTCCCTAAAATCCTGCCTGCTCTGTAGGCACTCGACGTAGGCCTCTAATTTAAGTACCAACTATGTCCGGGTGTCTGACCTACTGACATAAATATTAATTTTCGCAAAAATTGAATGTTTTTCCATGCCTGCATATCACAATCTACCAACTCTAACTGAGCATAATTTAATCAAAACAGTAAGACAAGAAAACTAACAAACAAACAACAAACATCACAGCAATTCGCACAACAGATTACAGTGAGCATTTATGTAAAGATTAGGCATACGTCAAAGACAAAATTAGAATTCGTAGAATGTTCCCGCTACCTTAAAACCTTTTAAGCGCAAATGTGCAAATGGTCATTAAAACCATGGAATCATTGTTCAGACTAGGGATCCCTTTGTTTGTGCTCTATTAGCGAAACAACTAATTTGCCTAGGTTCGAAATTTGATTGATCTTCAGATTTCGCACATTTCCAGTACAACAGCCAATGGTAAAATTAAAAGATTCAAAAGTTTCGTTGTAACACTTCCAAAGATTTCATTACGCATAAACTATTGGAAACAATAAGAGGGAATATACATACATGCAAAAGAAAAACCAAAACAAAGCGCTCAATTTTTGTCTCACCAGTTTTATGTGACGGTAAGTTTTTCTAGTAATTTTTTGCACCATTGCTGTGTGAAGCACATTGTAACACTGATCAACTTTACTTCCGACAATTTGAGAACTTGCGACTGTGAACTTTGATGTGGTCACATACACTGGGCGCGATTTAAGTAGATTCATGGTTTAGGAACGTTTCTTGTGAAGTCTCCAGGATAATTGCTATTTCCACCTGGTCTGTAGAAGGCCACAATAATCAGTTCCATTTTATCTGGTATTACAGATCTTCCAACTCCCATTTCACGAGTAGATCTCCAAACCATTTGAGAATAGTTTTTCGCGTCTAAAAACTTTATCAAACAATGCATGTTGTATTTGCAATTTTTAAGCTTTATCATATTCCACTTTTATTTCTATGGTAATGCAGCCTTTCACAATCACAATTACAGCTGTTCTTGGCAAATATCAAAGAAACCTAGAACTGATGTGCATACAAAGGGAAGTAGAATGACTCTACATGATCATGAAGGAAATTTCTTAGGTATACCTGTGATCCAGCCCGGGTTTGCATAGTCATATTTTCTGGCCTCCTGAGCCCACTTATCACAGATATCTTCCGCAGGGGGAATTGAGGCGAGATCCGAGATCTTGCAGAAATAAATATTCTCTCCAATACCTTCAATACCACAAGACAAGATAAATACAATATATTACACACACATAGCACCAAGAGTACATAATACATAAGAGTGTGACAAGCGTCACACTCTATGTAATCAGCTCGAGAGCCATGCTCTGCGCGCTAACGGCCCACCCCCCCCCCGCAATTGCGTACCTAGTGGACCCCCCCGCAAATCAGTACCTAGTACGCAATTGCGTATGTTCACTCGCTGCTGCAATATTCCATTTATTGGGACCCCCCCGCAAATGTGACCTATCACTTTTCAATGTTGAATGTTAGGTGGCATTTGCGGGGGGGGGGACCAATAAATGGAATATTGCAGCAACGAGTGAACATACGCAATTGCGTACTAGGTACTGATTTGCGGGGGGGGGTCCACTAGGTACGCAATTGCGGGGGGGGGGGTGGGCCGTTAGCGCGCAGAGCATGGCTCTCGAGCTAATTACATAGAGTGTGACGCTTGTCACACTCTTATGTATTATGTACTCTTGATAGCACATAATATAAAAAATCCCGAGTAAAATTTAATGTTACATGGGTGCGGTACATTAATTAGACGTATACAGTGTTTATGATCTTTACGTTCTTTTGTTTCGTCGTTTCATTTCTAGGCTTAGATTATTGACCTTTTCTTGCCACGAGAGCTGTTAAATTATGGGTCGCGACGTTTCGCCCATCTTTACTCATGGGCGTCGCGACCCAAAATTCAACAGCTACCGTGCTAAGAAAAGGCCAGTCATCTAACTCTAGAAATGAATATACAGTGTTATTTACGCAAAATATAGCAATCTTCACTTTGTGGACTTAGTGAACTAAAAATCGCCTCCCTCTTGGCGGTGGCACAAGGAATTCAACAATCACAAAATGTTCAAAGGTAAAAATCACTATTTTTGTCAAACACTGGCTAGTCTTTATTAGAAATTAATGGTCTGTTCTTCTCCATTTTACAGGATCTCTTTTGTTTCATCCACCGCCATCAGTCAACTAGTCAAAATGTTGCACGTCACGCATATTGAGAGGCAGAAAAACACATTTTCTTTTAATTCTGTTACCTGGTAGTTCACTGTACAGTTTTATTCCTTTTTCTGCTAGCTTGTCTGCCCATTGCTGAGCTTGATCACCCAGTTCCTGACACCAGGAAAGCGAAGGACAGCCGTGCCTCGTCCTAATGCGATTATGAGCCTCCAAAAATTCTCGTTGAAACTGGACATCACCTGCAATTATAAACTGAGTTGAAGCAGCTAGTGGAATGCAATATATTCTTGGTAATAGCAAGAGTACGTAATAGGCTATCGTTTAACAGACAATGGTAGGAGGTATAGGTATAAGATTAGTGTTTCGTCCAACCTGGGGAACATGTTTGTGCTAATCGGATGACGCAATTAATCAATCAATCAATCGGAAGAGTAGATGCTTCCATACTCATAGTTTTTAACTGCAGCTTTCTGCGCTCTCGAAATTAACAAACGTTTTTTAAAAACGTTTTGACCTTTTACAGCTATGTCTTTACAGCTATGCTATTGAGAGCTTCTCTTGAGCCTTAGAAGCACTTTACCAAAAATTGGAAATTTGGTTCCTGATTTGTAGTGGAATTCCTTCAGCGTTGTGTTCATTAAATGACTGTCCAATTCTTGCTCATAGTTCCCTTCATCGGCGCCTCCCATTTTGCGCCAGCGATTGAGATTGTAACCTTGAACCCTTGTTGCTTAAAATTCACATTAATGTGGTCAAATAAATATTAATAAGACACACTTTCACCTGGAAATACATAAAATCTGTGATGAAAACCGAAAAGCAGCAGTTACTAAACATGAATGATGAAAGGCAAAGTGATGAATATTTTTGCAGACAAAGAGTACAAATCCTTGTAACAAAAGCAACGGTTTATTGTAAGAAAATTCTACAGATTTAGAATGTCAAAAGAGTAAAAAATAAAAAGTGGAGAAATTGAAAAATGAGTCGAAATCAAGAAATGCAAAAAGTATCCAACAACACAATAAAATTAACAAATACGGTTATCTTAGATGTAGCAAGAGTAGATGTAGTGACTCAGTGAGTGAGTAGTTTATTCTAATTCTATGCTTTTGAAAGATTGCGAACAATCAAATGTATGAAAAATAGAAATGAGCTAGATTTGAATGCTGCTAGAAATGCTCCCAATATAGCTTTAACATGGAGGGGGTCTGTTGACACCTGGGATCGGATGCGATGCGAAGGGATTAAAATCTTATCCCGTGTGGGATTAGTAGAAGTATTATGTCGGATCATGTAGCAGATCGTCATTCATCATTTAGCATTTAATTACTTGGAATTGTTGAAAATTAAAATTTTTGTAATTGTGGTCTCGTGATATGATGCCATGAAATGAAGTAAATAAAAAGTGTAACTGCAACATAATTTATTATGGGTATGGGGGCTTAGTGGCTTGACCGCAAACGCAGAGCTATAGGGACTGGGGCGGGAGCAAACAAATAGCCGAACCACCACTGTTCACTTATTTTTGTATGTAGCAGTCAACGTATGTATGTCAATGCTAGGCAGCTCGAGCCATTTTACTTGTGATTCTTCGCACGCACTATCATAGCAAAATAAAACTGTCACAGACAACGACTTACGCTCGTTTGCACCAAATAAGATTAAAGTTAAGGTTAACATCGAGTTAACCCTGAGTGCAGCAGGTTACAGAACACCGAGTTAGCCTTAGGGTTAAGGTTACCCTAACCCTCTGCACCAACGCTTTTCAGCTCAGGGTTACGAAACCTGAAGGTTAACACCGAGTTAACTTTTAATAGAGGGTTAGCCAATCCGTAGGGAGCCAGAAACGGTTTCCATCCAATCGGGAAGCGGTTATAGCCATTCATTTAACTCGGTGTTATCGGCTGGAGAATAAGGTTAACAGAATACTTTCTTGTACTGGACTTGATACAATGAAATACAATGATCTGGAAGGGCACTGTAAAATTAATGCCATATAAACCTTACCTCAATGTCCTTTCTGAAAGGAACCTTCGTTTCAAGAGTCATCATAGCTGTCGAAGGGGTCAAAGCAATTATTGAGAAATTTGTGGAAGCTTTTTCCGAATCGTCCTAAGCACTCATTTATTGAATTATGTATCAGTCAGTACCTATATTTTACCATAGAATTTAATTCAGCAACAAAAATAACAGTAATATCCTTAAAAATAGTGGCGCTATAAGGGTTAACCCTACTCCCGCTGAGGGTTAACTTTTTGGTGTTTAACACTGAGTTAACCTTAAGGTTAACACCGAGTTACGTTAACCTAATTTGGTGCAACGGTCTAACTGCGGGTTATCTCTTGTTAACACCGAGTTAACGTAACACCGAGTTAAAAATGGTTGGTGCAAGCCAGTATTAAAGGTCTTTCAAAAAACTGCCAAAAAGCGGCGATAGATGCTTTCCTAAAAGCAGGAAAAGACCCGACAAAAGAAATTGGAAAAAAGCGTTGAAAGGCCCCAAGGAGACCTTTTAGATGGGGAACTAGGCAGAGGCAAGCGCTTCTAGAATTCTAATTAACAGGCCTCCCCCTACTCAACCATGGGTTGTATAAGAAATGTGTAAGGAATGCTAGATTAGGGCACTCCTGGCCGTATAAGGATTTCTTGTAATTTGAAACCATCCCCGATCTATAACGGTAATAACGTAAGTTTAAGTGCACGTGAGATTTCACAAGTAAACTCAGAAAACATAAATTCGGCTCTAATGCCAATTTTCTGTAATTAAACGCAAACAACAAAGCATTTTTAGGGGACTCGATGAGGCGAGATTTCTAATCGATTAGGTTAAATTTGCAAACTAAATATGTATGGGAAGTAGGCATAGGAAAGATTGACAAGCCCGAACGGGAGGCGTCAGGCACCCTCGTACCCACGAAACCAGGACCTAGAAGAGAGAAGGGACGACGGAGGTTCAGCTTTTCACTCACCATTGAAAGTAAAGAATTGGCCCCGCCGGGGATCGAACCACGGCCTACTATGCCTACTTCCCTTACAAATATACCTAAATGCAATTACAGATTAATGGTTTAGCAATTTAGTTTGCTGATTTCTTTGTTTGTCTGTGCCTACATTTTTGTCCTAACGCCTTTGGATGAAACCAACATAGGAGCAGACATTCGTATCGTAGTCTAAACTTCTGTTTTATGGAGGTTAAGCATGACGAACCAAGCCAGAAACCTAAGGACTAAGGAGAACAGAACCAGAGACAAAACCGTCCCGAGAGGACCATGATTGACGTTTAATAAATGGTACACTAAACGATTTATTATGGAAATGTCTATTATCTCTAACTGGATAAAGGCTATTTAGACATGAATTAAATGCTGTTTCCAAATTAGTTTTCGAACTTTTGAATTACGTCAACTGTAGTTGAGTCTTGAATTAAACTCACCAGCGAAAACGGTTGAAACATTGTTCAAAATATACACTGAGTTAAATTGGTAAAAGGATCAAAATTAGGTAAATAATATTTATATATTTAATATGCAATACAAAATTATACATAATTCAGCACATATTATGACTCCATCTGAGCTTCTTAGGCCTAGCCATTGCGATTTGACCTGACCGCCTGACTCTTCTTAGCTGGCTAGGCATGTATACAAATATAAACAAGTTGGCACCAAAAGGGCCAGTAATTCCTTTGTAGACCTGTTATTTATCCAATTACAAAAATTGTCCTTGCCGGAAGCATGGTTTAGGTTAGAAGCTTCAGGTTTACGTTACTATTTCACTTGACTTCCCTTTTCTTCTTTTGATATCTAATCCAACCACTACTCTCTCGCTGATCTCCACAGAGATCGGTAAGAGCAGGCCTATACTTGCCTTGACTGAGCTTGAAATATCCAGCACAAGTTAGTGCCTTTTATCACCTAACGCACCCATGTGTAGCTCCCAAGCTACACTGGTGCTCAAAAATCTGCAACCGTTTCGAGTGCTGACAGTCGAAGACTGCGTCAAGGCTGTCAGTTGCGCTACTTAAATAGGACCTAACCTAATTTGCATAATCTGAATGCTTAAGCTAGCAAAAAATACCTAAGCTAGCCCTGTATTGAAGATAGGGCATCTAAATGGAGAAATGACTCACTATGCACTAAGCATAATAGTTTCCATTTTATACATTCCTGCTCCAGCAGGAATAAGCAGGAATAGTAAGCAATTCAACTACAGCCTTTTGAAGGCACACCTCCGACATTGACAGAGTCAAGCTTTAGATCAGAAATATAACTGATCCAGATTCCGGAAGCTTCGACTTAGAAAAAAAGAAAAAGTAGCAAAAGTTTAAACTGGACGAGGGTGGGAGGCGGGAAGGAGTAATAAAAAGAAAAAGGATATGGAATTTCCCTAGAGGGGAAATGGCCATTTCAGTGGAGAACAATTCACTTTTCCACAATGCCTCAATAATTCTTGCTAGCAGAACGTTAGCCAAAGATAACTAGCCCAAAAGGAAATTTATGGCTGGCAAGGGAAAGATATAGAAGTCCCTTCTTGGACTGAACTTGCATGATTAAAAGTTTTGCCTGTCTAAGCAAGGTCTCAAGAAATCAGTCAAGAAGAGTTATTAAAGAACAACTCGCCCTTCGATGAACAACAAAGATATAAGTTTTTCAGCTAAGGACGTGGTTTTTGGGTATTTGATAATTTCATTATAAACTGCCAAGATCTACGTTCTTTTCTGTTGAAAGAAATAAATAATCAGTTTTTATTTATTGATGACCGTTTTAATTTGTTTATAAATAATTATGCTAAAAATGTACAGTATTCATAATGGGAGTGACCTAGAGGATAAACAAGAATAAATCCACAGGTTGCCAAATGCACCAAGTAAAATAATTTTAAAATTGTAGAAAGTAAAGCCCAGGTAGACAAAAACCGAACGTGTACTAAGCTTGCAACTCATACACTCATCGCAGTCTAAGACACAATCTTAATTTCCACCCATTTTATTATTTAATTTACTCTCCAGTCTTCACATTCTTCGTCGGACGTAGAATTCATAGCGTATGGGTCTTTGGCGCATTGTCTGCGGATATCTATGCGGATATCTCCGCGGAACGTCAGCGAACCGCAGGGACAAACACCCAGGTATCTTCTATAGATGAGGTTTGCCGGGCACGTTCATTGACAGCGGGTTCGTTTGTACGATCAGTTGTAGTAGGGCGCCGAGAAGGGACCGACCGGAACGGCTTCAAGTGTTTAACGTGGCAGCTAGACACTCTACCCGTAAAAACATCGCGGACCAAATAGCAGTTGTTCAGTCTATCTTCTTCCAACCATTGAGGGTCGAACTTATTTCAGCGCCCGGGTATCCGTCTGCTATTCTTAACCCAAACCCAAGAACCGACAGGGAATGATTCAACTGAAACAGAAGGCGGACTCCGACGAGCACTCGTTTCCCGCTTTCAGTTGCTTTCGAGAATGATGTTCCTAACGTTCGCCAAAGGGTCCTGTGAGCGAAAGTTTGCTGCACTTGGTAAGGAAAGATCACTTTGAATTTTCACGGAAACTTGAAACATTGTTTCACATGCAGAAACCAGAGCTGTTTGGTGAGGACAGGTATTGTAAGCGAACGCTGTAGAATCCAAGAACAAGTCCCAATTTGTCCTGTAGGTCATTGACGTAATGCCACAGAGCGCGTCCTAAGGTTTGATTACTAGACCATTTCCTTCCGAATGGTTAGGAATGTATGTCTTTCATTTTACTTGAGGCTCGGAGTAAAGCTAATCTAACACGTTTGATACGAAGCTGCCCAAAAGTTTCCGGAACCCCAAACTCAAAAATGTACTTCAAAAATTTTTCTGCAATTTCTTCCGCCCGCTGACTCGCCAGCGGATACAGTTGGACGTACTTGGAAAAATGATCAGTAACTACCGATATGTACGTTTAACCGCAGTTGATCCTGGGCAGCGGGCCGTATATGTCTACAGCCAGGAGCTTCAGGAGGCGAAAGGAATTGATCGGATGCAGCATGTAGTTAAAGGATTTTCCACGGATCGTATTCCTTGCGCAATTGTAACTTGTAATTTGTAATTGTAATAGGAGTAATTTGTAATTGTAATAGGACGAACAGTATTTCCGGACATAGTCATACATGCGCGGCCAAATGACGTTCTTCTTAACTTAAAATAGGTCGCTAGTACCGTTAGCGAACAGAGCACAGTTTTTGCTCTGATAACATTACAAAAGAATCTAGTGAAAAACAGCAAAAACAAAACTCCGTGATGGGCCAATCTCCAGCCTTGGTAAACGCAATGGGTAATTGTAACGACAATTATTCGGTGTCAACTATACACCCCTCAGGCAAACTTAAAAATTATATACTTCAACTGACACTACTCCTAACCGGTGCACATCCAACTGGAGTGGGGCGTACGGATAAAAATATTTCAAAATCTTCACGTTGCCTGGTAAGCTGAAGAATGCAGTGCTTGCTCCGGCTTTTGTGTACTGTGTGGGGACCACGATATAAATTTGACGGTGCGCCAATTTGACCTTTTCACGGCCCATTGCACTCAATTATTGCTCTCAACAGGTCCGATTTGAGTTTCTTTGGACTGCCTTGTAGCAAAGGTCAATCTTAGAGGTCGAAGAAATGTACTTCTATTTTGGTCCCCACAGAATTCCAAACGTTACCGTAACAGGTGCGAATGTCCGACTTACTTGAATTATTTCAATTCATATCATAATTACAATTATGATATGAACTGAAATACCATAGCTTAGGCTCCTAAAAAGAGCTGTTGAATTCCCGTCAATAATCGGCTTTTAAGCTTTCAAACAACTTAAGGTAGTGGTATCCTTTTGTGCAGTGCTTTTGTGGTGATTTTTTGAAACGCTATAACTTTCGGCCAAAATTTTTCTTGTGCCATAATATGAAGGACATATGGGCCGAGGAACTTTGGATTTGACGCAACAAGCCTCAATACTCCAGAAAATCCGGCAAATGTGCGGTGACACGAAACTTCGCATGTTTGTATTCAGTTTTCTCACAACTGGGGTCGTTTTAGCTCAAACCAAGAAAAAATGTCACTCCGTAAGGAACTGTGTCAAAATTAACTGCCAAAAATTTCGTATATACGATGAGTTAACGTTAAAAAAGTAAAACGGCAATAAAGGATTTTTGCAAATAAAATCCTAAAAATTTGGTTTGGAAAAAAAAAACGGGGAAAAAAGAGAGGAAAGAGATTAGGAGGAAGCGCTGAGGTTAAAAAAAAAAAAAGAGGGAGAGCATGATAAAGAAAACGCATTATAATCGCATATTTCTTTTTTGAAAAACGTATACACAATGCCAATAAATCGTATATACGACCCAAACTGAATCGTATAAAATAATTCGTATTATGTGAAATATTTTTGACACGGTTCCTAATAGTTGTAAATTCCCTTTCAAGCGTTGAAAATAGGATTGGTGTCCGTGTAGAAAGGGGACATTTGATTTTCAAATGTTCTTCCATTTTGGTCCCCACAGAATTCCAAACGTTACCGTAACAGGTGCAAATGCCCTCCTTACTTTAACAATTAAGAAATAGCTTATAGTTAATGTTGCTTTTGACGCCAATCTGTACGTGTACGAAGGGGACATTTGATTTTCAAATGCTGATAAGCAGCAAAAATCAAGCAATTATGTTGATTTTTGCATTAATTTCTGCATAAATATCAAATACATAGCTGTTCTGAGTTTGATTTTCCATGCGCATCAGCTTCAAAATGCAAAAATCAAACTGCTTTCTGATTGGCTAGAGTCGCGCCTGTTGTGATTGGCAGGTTAAAATCACGTGACCTACTGTGCAATGAAGATTTAAGGCGTGGCGTGCAGAAAACAGTGCTGGAAAGTGGAAAGTAGAAACGATGTTGGAAATAACTGCATACAATTGTGTATACAATGTATAGAGATCATTTTGCAAAATTATTATAAAATAATAGTAGTATATAAAATTTCCAAACTAAGCTAATTCGTTAAATTGGATCAGCGGCTTTCTTTTGACTTGGCGCTGCTACAGTTGCAATGCAGATTGAATTCCGAACCAATGATAAATGCTAATTATATATCTGAACAGTTTTTCAAGTTTTAAGTTTGGATTACTGCAAATCTTATCAAATTAAGACAAACATAGAATGGGTGTTTTGGAGGACACATCTTTGCTTTTGGAACACTGCATCTTACAAAATTTTTCCTTTCCTTTCTTTCCTTTTTCTTCCTTTCTTTTCTTTTTCTTAAAATTTTAAAGTTTGAGCACAAATGAGTACTCCTATAGGGCCTCTGTATATGCCAAATTACTTTTTTGCCAGATTTTTGCCAATTAATGCCAGATTTTTGCATTAATTTCTGCATAAATATCAAATACATAGCTGTTCTGAGTTTGATTTTCCAAGCGCATCAGCTTCAAAATGCAAAAATCAAACTGCTTTCTGATTGGCTAGAGTCGCGCCTGTTGTGATTGACTGGCAGGTTAAAATCATGTGACCTACTATGCAATGAAGATTTAAGGCGTGGCGTGCAGAAAATAGTGCTGGAAAGTGGAAAGTAGAAACGATGTTGGAAATAACTGCATACAAATGTGCATACAATGTATAGAGATCATTTTGCAAAATTATTATAAAATAATAGCAAGAGTGCACAATTGCACTATTATTAAGAAGAAGAGTAAGCCACTAGAGGGCTTCTCTTCACTGCATTGCGTAACGGTGCTCCGACCACAATACGCGAATGTTCCCCCGTTTGGGGGGGACCGACCAAATCGACATTGCATACCCCCCCTCTGTTTGGTGGGGGGGGGTAGCCAAAAAGAGGTCCCCGTTTGGTGGGGGGGTAGCCAACAGCCAATCAGATTGCAGAGACCCCCCCTCCGTTTGGTGGGGATTACGGTAGTTTTTGTTCTATTCGAAAATGGGTCCCCGTTTGGGGGGGGGGTCGCTCAAGCAGGCTAAGTTTTGCTCATTCTGATCGGCTGTTGGCGACCCCCCCCAAACGGGGACCACTTTTTGTAACCCCCCCAAACAGGGACCCCTTTTGCATACCCCCCCACCAAACGGAGACCTCTTGTGTCGACCCCCCCCCCAAACGGGGACCCTTTTTCAAAAGCCAAAATCAGCCTGCCTACCCCCCCCCCCCACCAAACGGGGAGGGGGTTTCTGCAATCTGATTGGCTGTTGCCTACCCTCCCCCCACCAAACGGGGAGGGGGTATGAATTGGCGACCCCCCCCCACACGGGGGAACATTCGCGTATTGTGGTCGGAGCACCGTTACGCAATGCCAAGAAGAGGAGCCCTCTAGTGGCTTACTCTTCTTCTAATATATAGAAGAAAATCATGGACTCTTGATAATAGTAGTATATAAAATTTCCAAACTAAGCTAATTAGTTAAATTGGATCAGTGGCTTCTTTTGACTTGGCGCTGCTACAGTTGCAATGCAGATCGAATCCCGAACCAACGATAAAATGCTAATTATATATCTGAACAGTTTTTCAAGTTTTAAGTTTGGATTACTGCAAACCTTATCAAATTAAGACAAACATAGAATGGGTGTTTTGGAGGACACATTACAAAATTTAGGATTTTGGAACATTACAAAAATTTTAATAGCTTAAATATGGATTTCTCTCAGTCGTCAACATTTTTTAGTTTCCTTCAATAATTAAATATTGTAAGGGTGGACCAAAGGAAACAGAGTAAGAAAAAGATAAGTAAGGAACTTAGGGGCAGGGACGCAGGGACGCAGACAAAAAACCATAAGCCATAAACTCAATAACATAACTTCAGATCTTAAGCAAAAAACTTTTGGAAGAAATACCGGGTTTTACCACATTTTTGTAATTTTTGAAAAGAGTTTTAATCCTGGGCTGCGAAAACGTTTGTCACTTCTTTGGGACAGGCCTTAAAAACTTGGGTCGTTCTCATGATCCCCCAGTACTAAAATTTCGAAATTTGACCAATCGAGCTAAAATCTGGTACGGGTATGTTTCCGATCATGCTGAGTTCAAACCTTGCAAATTTTTCAATTTCGCGAAATTCAATTTTTTTTGATTCGCGAGGGGGACCAAGGGAAACCGAAAATTTTTTCTTTGATATTGCTGAAAATTTGTATTAGGAATTTCAGGGTCGTAAAACACGAATCTAAAGTCTGTTTACAAGAAGGTCTGCTTTTATGAGAAGGAACAGAAGCCTAATTTTAGGAATATGTAGGAGTAGAAATGGGGTTCCAAAAACAGGAACAGGAAACGGAGACATTTTTCAGGAACCGGGAGAAAATCTATCTTCAGGAGCAGGATCAAAAACAGAAGTGTGTTTCCAGCGCCAATATGCATTCGAGTTTAATTTTAGCAAAAGGAACAAGAGTCTAACTTTGAACAGAGCTCTATTTTAAAGACATAAATTGCACCTTAAAGCATATATATTTGATTTTGCGGGTGGTCGGTCAATGTATAAAATTCTTGTTTGTATAATAAATCCGCATGTTAAGGGGGGGCGACTAAACTTTTGACCCGACTTTGTCCGATTGGCCTATATTTGGCGAAGTTATAGAGCATGGGTGTGGTCAAAAACACTTGGTCGTAGGTTCTTAGCTGCCTTCCATCCATGCGTAGCGGTCGGGTTTATGTGCCCCACCCCCTCCTTTTCACAACTACCAACATAATTAATTATAAAATTTTTGCTGGCTGCAAGACCCTAGCTTCAAGGTTGCCATTTGCCAATATGAGTTGGCACATGTGCCCCTATCTGCAGAAAAATACTAGACGTCTCTATTTTATCTGCATCTAAGGGAATTACTCTTCAAAGTTGAAGTTTAGGCAAAAATTTTAAAAATTTTGGCTAAAGAAAGGAAAATTTTATTACTGGTGCGTGATACCGAAAGCTCAAAATAACAGGGCTTAAGCGAAGCAACTTAAGCGATCAGCTTGTATAACTACCAAACTTAATCACAAGACAGAGTACAAGGATCAATTCACAGTATCCTCTCAAAAACGTTTTGTTTTTATTCTTGTTTCACTTTCCCCCTTGTTAATCAATTCGGAAGAATTCTCCTGAAGCCGGATCATATTGCAGAGGTGCCCTTCTTGCGCGCACCGGATAGCGCCTAAGTCTCTCTGGTGGCAGAACCGTTGGCACAATTGCCAGCGTAGGCCGATGATCCCTTGACAGGCGCTCACCGGATATTGACGGAGACTTGCCAGGATGCTGCAGCCCATTGTCGTTAAAACGCTCTTCGTCCAACTCCTTTGCCGGTGTAGATATCCCTTCGTCAATCTGATGCCGCGCATTCCTGGGGGTATATCTCCGCAGATGCATTCGATTGAACGTGGACCGTTGGCGCGTATTAGGACATTCAATCCTAAAGGTATTAGGTGCACATTTCTCCACCACTGTGTATGGCCCTTTCCATTGAGGGCCGAGCTTAGAAGAAAGCCCTGCAGTTTTGTCAAAGTTCTTCCTTTTCACCAAATCACCTGGGATGAAGTAAGCCATTTCCGACCCGGACCCCCTAGCAGCCAACCGTTGCCTCGACTTATCCAGTTCTCCGGCTGCCATGGCCACACACTTTGCCGGATCGTTTACAAAGTGACTGATGTCAATTCCAAAGGAAACATCAGCAGGAGTCGTCGCCGGTCTTCCAAACACTATCACATAAGGAGTACATTTGGTGGCCTCATGTCGTGTAGTATTGTGCGCCATTCTCGCAGACTTCAGATGACGATCCCAATCCGTCTGTTCCTCTGCGATGAACTTCCTCAGCGTTGTAGCCAGCGAAGAATTAAACCGCTCCGCCAAACCGTTTTCTTGTGGATGATAGGGAGTAGTGGACTTCTTATGGATGCCCAATTTCCTTGCAAGGCTGCTGAAAAGATTGGACTGAAAATTTGCTCCTCTGTCGGTTAAAATAGATTCTGGGCACCCATATTTGGAGACAAAATCCAGAAATGAATCGCAGATAACCTCGGCGGTCTGTTCCGGCAAGGCATAGAGATCCACAAACTTCGAGAAATGGTCGATGATAACCAACACATAGCGATTTCCTCCAACAGATCTTGGCAAGGGCCCGAAGACGTCTAGGCAAACCAGTTGAAAAGGTATCTCCGAAATGATGGGACATGACTTAGGCTTGGGCTCCCTAGACTTGTTATTCAACTGGCAGATTCTGCAAGACTCACAGTATCGCTGAATCTCTTCATGCATGTTATGCCAAAAGAATTTGGCTTTAATCTTGTGCAGGGTTCTATCTTTCCCGTAATGACCACCATGCCACCTGTCATGATAAGCGCGAAGAACATCCAGTCGAAGAGCTGCCGGGACTACTAACCGTAGTGGACCACCCGGCTTCTTCAGGTACAAGGTTTTATTTACCATTAGTAGACGAGGCCATTGCCGAAGCAGTGACTTTTCTTCTTTGGAGTTAGCCGTTGGTTTTGCTAACTTGGAGTCTTTGTGGCGATAAATCTTGCGAAGAACAGGATCGGTTTCTTGGGCACAGGGAAAGGAGAAGCTGTCTTGGAAGGTGGTATGTAGTGGCTCGTCTTGTACGGAGAGTATCTGGGGACTTCTGCTCAGCGCGTCCACGTGTGGTCTATCTTTTCCTGGCTTGTGCACAATCACAGGATCATGAAGCTTTATTTTCTGTTGCCATCTAGCAATCAATGCCGTGGCAGCCGGCTTGTCCAAAATGGCTTGCAAAGCTTTGTTGTCAGTGATCAGGTTAAACTTTCGCTCAAACAGATAAGGACGGAACTGGTCTATGGCCCATACCACTGCGTAGGCTTCCTTCTGATAAGCACTCCATGACTGTTCTCTTGAGTTAAGAGCTTTGCTGGCATAGGCTATGACATGTTCCCTACCATTCTGTCGTTGGGACAAGATTGCCCCCATGCCAACTTCGGACGCGTCAGTAGTTAGGTTGAATTCTTTAGAAAAGTCGGGCAAGGCTAGGATAGGCGGTTTTGTTAATATTTGCTTAAGTTTCTGAAATGCCGATTCAGACGCCTTGGACCAGGTAAATTCAACATCGTTGTGGATCAGTTGTTGGATAGGATGAGCAATTTCCGCCAGATTCTGGATGAAGCGGCGATGATAGCTTACAAGACCCAGAAAGCGCCGGACTTCCTGTTTCGTCTTTGGCCTCGGATAGTTTACGATAGCGGATAATTTCTCTGGGTCAGCGTGTAGTTTACCATTCCCTACCACATAGCCAAGATATTTTACTTGGGGTTGAATGAAGTGGCACTTTGAAGGCTTCAGACGTAGACCAGCTTTACAAATTCGGTGAAGTATCTGGCGTAAATGTTGCATGTGAGTTGCATGCAATCACAACAGGCGCGACTCTAGCCAATCAGAAAGCAGTTAGATTTTTGCATTTTGAAGCTGATGCGCATGGAAAATCAAACTCAGAACAGCTATGTATTTGATATTTATGCAGAAATTAATGCAAAAATCAACATAATTGCTTGATTTTTGCTGCTTATCAGCATTTGAAAATCAAATGTCCCCTTCGTACACGTACAGATTGGCGTCAAAAGCAACATTAACTATAAGCTATTTCTTAATTGTTAAAGTAAGGAGGGCATTTGCACCTGTTACGGTAACGTTTGGAATTCTGTGGGGACCAAAATGGAAGAACATTTGTTTGACCTAGATTGACCTTTTCTGTAAGGCAATCCAAAGAAACTCAAATTGGACTTGTGTTAATTGAAAGCAATGGGCCTTGAAAAGGTCAAATTTATATCGTGGTCCCCACACTGGGCACAAAAGCCGGTTGCTCCAATCTGTCATGTGGATTGGAGCATGACTGACCGCGAATATGGGTTGTTCAGCGAACCTGGTGCATATTAGTGCGCTCTTAACCTAGTTCTCTTGTCATTTACAACCTGCCCCTCCCATATTAAAGTTTTAAAAACTGGTCCTCTGTTCAGTTAAAACCTTATGTCACCCATATTGCATTTTTCTTGCTCCATCGGAGCATTTTTATTCTTGTCCTATTTCATTTTTAATGTTCTCGGTAAAACTGAAGTAATAAAGCCAGAGATTCATAAAAGAAACTTTTAAACTTTTGCTAATCGTTAATCGTTAACCGAACCTACAGAACAAAAAAGTTTGAAAAGTCCAATATTTTGCTTTCTATCGATTTTTACAGAAATCCAACATCTAATACCCATGGTTACAACAGTTTTAGTTGATGTACTTATTATACTACTATATTACTCTACCATTTCCGCATTTGCAAGCAAAATTACAGAAGATTATAACTTAGGTATGTTTATATTAGTTACAGGATATGCTGTAACTTCAGAAGCACCTGCTGCAGCGCCACCAGATGCAAACTTGTAGGACCGGCGCAGTTTAGAACTTGCAGAACAAAGGACCACTTATCGTGCGACTAAACAGCACTAGCTATATCACACGACTACTCATCACAAGACTCAAAGTAATAGTACAAAACTATGTTCATGACATAAGTGGTTACTTTTTAGCTATCAGTCCAACTTAACCATTATTTCATGAACACCGACAAAACACGAAAAGATTTTGAAATTTAGATTTATGTAGAAGCTTCGTAAGTACATCAGCTTGCATGTCGGTTGTCAGTCAGTGTTCACAGCTTGCCAGTGAGGCCGACCTGGACCCGAGGTAAACTTGAACTACTCTACCATCGCCCAAAGTGACGTCCTCTGGTTTCTCCAATTTTTTGTAGTCCTGCAGCCATTCTTTCTTGTAGCTCATGTGCTGCAATGCGCCTGAATCAATGTAGCACTCCGTAGACGCATCACAGCTGCTGCTTGTGGATACAAGAACATTCTGACGCCCGCTTGAAACCACAAATGCATTATTCGAAGACTTGTCGGACGAATCTGTAGCAGCATTTGAGTTGTGGGCAGCAGTCGCTTTTCGACTGTTCCGAAAATTTGGGAACTTAGGACGGTTTGGATCAGGGCGACCGGGACGGGACCTGATTTCATATGCATAATGCATAAAGCAGTTACCTGTTTTGGGCTTATAATGCGTTTGACGCTCAGCGGTGAAAGCGTTTTCCGGTGATTTATCGGTGCCTTGCTTGTTTTATTTCCTCTTTTCCGCTTCTTGCAGCAGACGACTTTCGACAAACGTCAGGGTAAGATTGTCACCACGGGAATCGAGCACGGTGATTAAGGTTTCGTAGGATTCAGGAAGGCTAGCCAGCAGAATCGTGACCAAATCTTCTTCTCCCACTGGAGCATCGATTGCCGACAGCTGGTCGGCAAGGTCATTCACCTTATTGATGTGAGCAAGCATGTCATCGTCATCTTTCATCATCAAACGAAACGGATTTCGATGTAAATAAAGTTTATTTACCAAGGTCCGCCGCTCGTAATGTCCCTGTAGATTTTTCCAGGCTTGCCTGGCAGTAGTTGCAGACTTCACCAAGAAAATTTGGTTGTCTTCCAGGCTCAGAACCAAAGTCGCCAAGGCCTTGTTGGCCCTTCTTTGAAAGTCCTTCACCTGATTCCCGTTTGCCCCTTCTGCAAGAATTTCGGAACCATCAATGTGTCCCCATAAGTCTTTCTCGATGACCAACATCCATATTTTATATTTCCACATCGGATAGTTACTACCGTCAAATATGTCGACAGTTAAGGACTTCGATTTCTCTGCCATATCCACCCCGGTAAGTGTTGCTGTAGGCAAAGTTACCAGGAATGCCAGGAAAACAGGCCAAAAATGTCCAAATATTAAGCAGTCTTGGGGTCACCCACTGGGCCCATAACCTGTACGACCGGCGCAGTTTAGAACTTGCAGAATGAGACAAAGGACCCCTTATCGTGCGACTAAACAGCACTAACTATATCACACGACTACTCATCACAAGACTCAAAGTAATAGCACAAAACTATGTTCATGACATAAGTGGTTACATTTTAGCTAACAAAACTTCACTGTCAATGAAGGAAAATTATATGGTATTATTTCTAATGCTCTTCTGTACTTGCCTGCAAAGTTCCAAGCGATTACTAATCTGTGGCTAGTTATAGGCCTTGTTGTACTTCAGCAGCAGCACTCTACTTTAGCGCAAACAGATGCAAACTATACCGTCGATGAAGGAAACTTATACGTAGATTGCTTCTAGGAAACTTATACGTCACGATACTTCAGAGTTGTAAGTGGGCCGCGGGTACCAGTGAGTGTTTGAACTTGTTCCTTGCGTATTTTGCGGGTATTTTGCGGTATTTTGCCTTGAACAACTCACTAAAAGCATTTAGACCAGAAACGTAATAGGAAGCAAATTCAAAGACGACATTGAACCGAAATTTCTTCGGAAATTTGTCTCTTTTTCATTGCTCTCGTTTCTTGGTTGCTGATTTTTTCAATGATACTATTTAAACTCATTACTCTTTCTTGCGATAATGTGATTCACGAAAGTCGGGTACGGTTTCATCTGGCACTTTTATGACAAACTTTCTAAACCTTAGGTGCATATTTTGTGTCAGTAGAATGCAGGAAATTTTTTGTACGCTTATTGCCCTTGACAAGAATACCATACTATAATCCTGAAAACAGCCTGTGTCCCAACAATTTGTGTGCGAAGTTCCGAAGGTTATTACTATTTGTTGATAACGCAAACTGAGTATATAAGGGCGACAGTGAACATAATTTTTGAAGACTAAAAATTTTTGAATGTTTTTAAATTTTCAGGCTTTCAATACCCCGTGGGTGAGTTTTTGCAACGGTCGCTCCCTGCCGAAAATATTGTGGGAGCGGCTGCCCTCCTCACCTACCCCCCCCCCTCGCTTTTCCATTAACAGGTCGCTCCAGTAAAAGTAGCGGGTAGCGGGCTGAAATTGGTATCCGCTTACATCTCTGCGATTCCTAATGCTCTTCTGTACTGGCAAGTGGCAGTTTTGCTCTTTATCGCCTTAAACTTGCTGAAATTTTCCTTGAAAACTAACAAATATCATATATTTTTACTTGTGTTTTGGATAGCTGTGAAAAGTCGCCGGTCGGCCGGTAAAGGCCGGTTCACCGACGGCCGCACGAAAACTTAGGCCGGTCCTACTACTTATATGTAAAATCTTAACCGATTGCAATTTATCTGTAGCTATACCTAGTTACAAGACCGTACTGTACTTCAACAGCACTCTACTGCAGAGCAACCAGATGCCAATGAAAACGGCTATTTTCCGAAAACGCTCTCGCGCTCCCCTATCATCATTGAGAAATTTTCTATAAATGAGTCCCTCTTAATATCCCCTTTAGCTGAATCCAATAACGTCAAAATATTGTCGCCACGATGCATATTCTGTGTGGAACAAAGTTTCAAATATTTGCCTTTATTTCAGATTTACCCAAAATCCCATGATTAAGGGTAAATATTTCAAATTTATGCCACTCGCAATATGCGTTGTAACGTCAAGAGTTTGGCATCGTTGGATTCAGCTAGGATGGGACATTAAGTGCGGCTCGTTTGTGCACAATTTTCTCGATACCAACATATTGCAATTTTGGGTCGAATACCAGTAATTTTTCGAAATATCAAAAAACCGTGTTAAAGCTTCTATACATTCCTAATCGGCCCAATGAAAACGAAAAAGTCTGTATCAAATATATACAGAGCGATCAGTGGCTGGTTAAAGTTGAAAAAGCGGCAAATATCAAAGTTTATAAAAATCGAAATATGCTAATAAAAAATTCAGCCTTTAAAAAATTTTCTTCATTCTTGCGTCATTCTGTGCGGTTTTAGATAAAAAAGTTTGTTGAAAGAAAGACATTTTAGCTCGACTAGACTGCACGATAATCCCGATAAACAAATGGATATTTTGAAATTTTTGAAGCTTTTTAAGGATTCCGAAATATGGCTTATGGGTCTCTGTGCTTAAGTGATCAAAGTTGTCTAAGCACATTAGTGAGTCAGACTTTTTGTAAATCGGTATAGTTTGAGGTCTTATCTAAATAAAAATAACATTTTAGTATTTTAATAGTTAAAACCGTAGCTACAGAGGTTTTCAGACTTATCCGTTATGCAAGTGACTCTTTCTAGCAACGTTTTGCATTCATAGTTCTGAAAATCCATCGAATGGAAAGCTCACTCTGAGCACCTATATACCTAAGTATTTTGTTTGTTATGATTCCTGAGTCCTAACAAATGTCATCAAAAGGGCACAGTTCCTAACAAGAACTCTTAGAGTACTTAGTGTTAGCTAACGATAGATAAAAGATTCAGCTAAGAAATGCAATCCCTGGTCTGTGTCTCAAATTCCCTGACTTACGTATGTATGAACTGATCTTACGGTAGATGTAAGGGACGAGCAGAGACTCACAAGGGAACAAAATTTTCCCATCCTATGGCTTCTTTCATTGATTCCGATGAAAAAAGTTAGAATATTAGATGGATGTAGACTTATCCAACAACGAGCTCTATTGTTGAGGGGAAAGTGGGCGTTATTTTGAACATCAGCTTTCAGCCAACGGGCCCTCCTTTTTCCTCCAAGCATCACACCACATGCAAAATTTAAAACTACCATCCCTCCTCAGTTCTTAGGGGAAAATTTCAGACCAGCTGTCTCGGATTAGAGGGGGCCCATGCAACAAAAGCTGGCTGTTCTAATTATCAAACTTTAAAATTCAAAAAATTCTGGATACTTAAACTGAGTTTCTGTCGAGTTAAAATCACTAATACTAAATGGATTTTAAGTTTCAATTCCAGTTTTAAATATTGGTTAAGCCAATGTACCCCGTTGCCAGTTTGTAACAATAGACAAGTAGGCTATTCTTAAGCCTAAGCTGTCCCTTTACCAAAATTGACTTTTTCTGTTGTTGCTAAGAATTGAGGAAAGACGAGCTAAAAGATGGTTCTGCTTAGCTGAATCCTTTGTTACTAACTTTCCAGAAGAACTTTTATCGACTTCTTCAAAGAAAATGACCGGGTTTGCGTAGAAAAGAGGGGTAAAAGACAAACGACCTAGTTTTGCAGCATAATTTTGCTAGGTTTCACCAACTTGAACAGTGCGCTACAAATCTTTTTCTCTTAGAATCCTAAATTGCACGCTCTGTTCAGCATGGATTTCCCCCGTTTGTTTTTCCCAGTTATAGCTTTTCACCACTGGTGTATGATTTTACCCAAACTTAAAGAAGGAAAGCTTAAATTCGTTTTTGGCCAGAAACCATTTACAAGGACGACCAGTTCTCCTCAGGAAGAAATGGTAAAGAGAGACACAAATCAAATTTGTCTTCAACTCCTTCCCAATGCCCTGGACCCTGTCTTCTTGCTGAGTGGTTGGTTCTCTCCAGTTGCCAGTTGTCCACGAGTATCCAGTTACTTTCCTTAGCTGGGATTACAGTGAAAACGAGAGGGTACCTTACCTTCTTAGTTCTTACTGACTCAGGCAAACCAACTAGATCCTTCTGTACCTAAGGTGTCTAATTGGCTAAGCTGTTGCTTCCCCTGTCCCAATTAACTGGCTTCTTTACCTTTTCTTCTGCCCCATTATTTCATTTTCACCCCTCTTACCTGCCTAGTACCTAGGCTAAGGCTCATAATCATTTTTAATTCTGCCTCGGCTGAGGTATATCTCCAGTACTTGTATTCTTGTCCAGTTTCTCAGCTTTTTCTTTGTGAAGACGAATGGCGACAGTTCAAAAAAGGGCAAGACACAGATCACAAGTCGTAACGTAAATTTTCTAAAAGAAGATCACATCAAATTAAATTTAGTGTCTCCTACTTTAGTATAAAGAAGGGTAACGGGCTTCAATTTCTTAATTATGAGATTATAGCTTAGTATATACTTATTTTATAATCGCAAACACAAACTTAAGAATCACACCTATAAATACGCACGAATTTTTGCGTGAACCTTAATACGGTATGTACTGACTGACTCAGAAGAATAGTCAATTAGTTGCGTTCAGATGATTTGTTTGAATCATGTTTTACGAAACTGAAATATTTTCAATTAATAATAACACTAACAGCATTAACGTTGAAACATGCTTTCTGATAGTCTGTTAATCCAGTGATAATGTACTCAATACTCGAATAATGAAAGTCCGCTTAATCTTAGGCAGCTACAGCTATTCGCTTATTTCAGTATAAAATTTCTTTCTTTCTTTCTTTTATTTCTTTGTTTTTCTTTTATTTTTTCTTTTCATTTCTTTCCTTTTTCTTTCAGTTTCTTGGTTGTCTGACAAAAATGATTGACAGAAAGATAAGTTACACACAAAGGTCAAACGTGTGCTTTGTGAACTTTGAAGCATTAAATGCGTCTTAAATTGTTACTAAGTTGTCAAAAGAGGGTCAGCTCAAAGAAGAAATGAGGCAAGGTGCCTGTTATAAGTCAAAGGTTTATGCAATCAAAATGGCAGCTATATAAGTGATGACAATGTTTGAAAGTATTAGTGAAATTCTTTGTGCCAAACTTTTTCATTTTCTTCCATTTTCTTTATTTTTCTTTCATTTTCTTCCATTTTCTTTCTTTTTCTTTCTTTTTCTTTTCTTTCTTTCTTTAATTTCTTTCTGTCTTTCTTTCTTTCTGTAAACTGAAATGGGCGAATAGCTGTACAATATTTTCTGTTGGTCGATTTCTAAATGTTATATAATATGACGGAATTATTTTGGAATTAATTATTTTGCACAATAATTCTTGAATGATAATAAAATAAATATTTCTAAAGTCGGGAAAAAACCGAGAAAGCACGATTATTCTTTTAAAGTCTTTGTGGTATCTAAAGTTCTTCTCTGATAATTTTGTTTTACAACTTATAGGAAGTGTGTGCACGCACAGTACGAAGTTGTTGGCAAATTTTACAAAAGCGCTTCCACAATACCTGGATATGCAGAAGAGACAGTTGGGTCAACATTGGCCGCTTGAGCCTTTTTCTCTAAGGACCTTTAAAAATGATGATAAAAAATCAAAAGCTTAAACGGATTTACTTCAATGGATTAAACTGCATCACGACTTAATGGGATTAACTTAAAAGGATTAAATTATTTCGTTTAACACGTTTAATCCATTTAAGGGGAATCCATTTTTGCCCGATTTTTCTACCATCTCTTCTACTTCTTAATGTTAACTCCAAATAATGAATGAGTGATCAGGGTCAGAAATATTGGTGCCCAGTTTTTCAATTTCTGGCCCATACATGTATGCATTGCGCAAGGGTGAACTCACTGGAGCACGACATTTTGGTCAATTCATTTTGGTAGGCTTTATTACAACAAAATTGAAAAGCAAAAGAAGCCCAGAAGCTATCATCGTTTGCTTTAATTGGTTATTGGTGTAGTTACAAGCAGGCTGTCGTCTGTCTAACAGAAAGTACAGTTACACCATCATATGCACAATGCTAAGGCTTGGTTGGCGAGTGCTGAAATTAGAATTTATCGTAATGAACTTTCAGCCGAATTTACGCTGCTGGTTTCCAGTTCAAATGCAATTACATGTAACAATGAAGTGCTGTGGATATTGCCTAACCCATACGTGAAATTTCATTCTTAGCTGGATAAGTACATATGGGCAAGACTGGTGTTCATTAGTGCTTTCCACTTAATTTAACATTGTCAAAGGCAGCATTGTATCAAATTAACTCCCAAGTTGTCCAGTCGATAAGTAATATTTCAAGTCATCACCATTTTGTCCAGGTCATTTACATAAAGTACCACAATCATTTAATGAATCTACGCGTCTTTAATCCGCCAACGTTCAAAAGTAATGATCAAAGATGAAAGCCGGCCACCGGGTCAGTTCGGGTCACTATATGGACCGGGTCACCGGGTCAGGAGCTCTAACCGGGTCTTGACTCTTGACCCAGTATTTTTGGTTTGAAAATTTTTTGCTGTTAAAGCATATTTTTGAATTATTATCAGCTTTCACCACCTGAAAACTTCAGTATTTACTCGAAAACAAGCAACTTTAATAAATATACACGTAAGCTTAATCGTCAAATTCAAAACTAGAGAAACTACTATTCAAATCTACTGCAGGTAATCCTTCACCACTGCCCTTTTTGGGGGGAGTCAGACTGTGTGGAATTTGAGTCCGAGTAATTAGGAAAATCTCAGTAAAATAAGGTTCACAGATTCTGCTTTTTGATTTTCAATTTTTCGAAATGTTATAACTAGGGATTAGTAGATTATAGTTTGATTTCATTTGCAGTATAAATACTAGGCATAATAAGCAATAATAATTCTAAAGAATCTGCGCTGAGTGAACCCCTCAGCCATACAACTGTATAAAAGTATGTTTACAACAGTAATAATACACAAAGGTGCTTATGTTAAGCTCTATAATTAGAATTAAATGATATTGCTGGGCTGACTTTGGCAAAGGATTTTGTTCCAAACCAATTCAACAAGGTCACTGCAGATCGAGTGCGAAATCGTGCTAATCAGTTTGGTTTTTTCCGACTTACTTACTTATTTTAAGGAAAGCAAAATTTTCGCCGCCAAGTTTCATATTTTAGCGGCTAAAAATATCCAAAAAGATCAATGTACACTCATCGCACCCCAATATAAATATTTTTAATCTTTCCAAGCTTAAATCCGAATTTCCAAAAATACCGGGTCACCGTGTCACCAGGTCAGGGGTCGACCGGGTCACCGGGTCGCCGGGTCAGTAGATTGTGATCCGGTTTCGTCTCTGGATAAGATCACTGTCTTCGTCACGGATAAATGGATGACAAAACAACACAATTACAAGACACTGTACGAGTGGGGGTCTTGTCTCGATTACCCCCTCTCCTCCACCTCTCAAAACTTCTCCGCACGAACTAAAATTTGGTATAATGGTATGTTTTTTAACGACGTAGAATTAAAATTAGCAAAATTTTTTGATTTAGCAAAATTCTACATCTTCGCTTCTTAATGTTAAAATAAGGGAAACCGAAAAAGCTTTCGATTTTGCTGAAAAGTTGTATATGTCGCAGACTACACGCATTCTGAGTCGGCACGCGCTCCGACTAGACATTGCAGGCTGCACGCGCCGTGCCATCATTGTAAGTTCTGATTACAGCGTGTGCCATGACATTTTCAGTGAGCACGCGTGGCGCCTAACGCGACTCAGGCTTTTAGCATTCCCATTAAAACTCAATGTTACAGCATGTTTCCTGAAATTTTCAGTCGGCACGCGTGCCGCCTGAAATGAAGTTAGTCTAATAGCATTCCCACATTTTTGCTGTCATGCTGTTGTGTTTAAAGGTTAATGTTTAGATTGATTTAATTTTAGATTGATGTTAAAGTACGTAATGTTGTAACATTACTTTAAATTTACAGTTACATTTTCAATGAGTAAATAGTTATGGTTTTACTGATTAGCTTTTTAATTCTATTTCTACTCATATTTCTATTTAATGTAATATATTCAGTTCATAAAAGGATTTCAAAATCACATTTTAACAATATAGCGCGATGCAAATATATGTAATGTATGCAAATGCAAATTTATTTGAAAATTAATTATTATTAAACCGTTTCAATTTAGAACCGAAAAATATATTTGCATTGCGCTATATAATGTTAAAAATTCAATTTTGACAAATTATTATGAACTGAAAATATTACAACAAATAGAAATATGAGTACAAACAGGATTAAAAACCTAATCGTAAAGATATAAATATTTATACTTATTGAAAATGTAACTGTAAATTTAAAGTAATGTTACAACATTAGCTTTAACAACAATATAAAGTTAAATCAGTTTAAACATTAAACTTTAAACCCATATCAAACCATGCGGAGATTTAAATTTTTTTACTAAAAATTGACTAATACGTTTACAAAAATAAGTAAACAGCAAATGGTTTCTTAATAAAGTACTTATTTTTAAGATGGCAGTCGAAAATGTATGTGTCAGTTTAAACTGACGCTAGCCGTGAACGGGTACAGATAAATTTTCAAGAAAAAAACCAGAAATAAACAAAATAATTCAAATGAAAGGAAGAAATTTTAAAGCAATTGAGTAAAAGCAGTTCTCTAATCATTCTGGTTAAAAAGCAAGTCGGGCTAGCGCCAATCTAAGACATTTGATTTTTCTGAACTTTCATTATAATGGTATTTCTCCATACTGGTTAGAAATTTTAAATACTTCAAGTATAAATTCTTGGCTATACAAATATATATTGATGGTATTTATATCAGGTTCACTATTAATGAAGTCTTACACACGCTGAAAAAGTCAGAGGATGAATTGAAGGTGCTGATGTCGTTAATTGACACCGAGTAATGGCAACGAAGATAGTAATGCTGGTTCAGAAATCAATATGGCGGCATCTGGGGATCCAAGAAGTGGGAGTCTGACAAACCTGCTATTGTCGGCAACTCTGCGCAGTGGTCCCACCTTGTTTGGATTCCCAGACGGCGCCGTGTCGTCTCCTGAATCAATATTACCATTCTCATTAGCAATAGTCAGTCAGTGTCAAGATGACGACATCAGCACCTTCAATTCATTCTTTGGCTACTCCAGCATGTACACCTCATTAGTTGTGTATATAAGAACTAAATAACATGCATATCAATACTTAAATATTGCCATTTCATAATATTACCCAAAGTATATGAAATTACTAACTGTACCCACCTGCGGCTAGCGTCAGTTTAAACTGACACTAGCAATATTGCTGTAGCTCCAGAATCACGTACAAGAGAGAAAGTTGCTTCTATGCATCTGAGAGTGAGAACTAACACATAATTACATATTTTATGCATTAAAATATCTAATATCTATAAACTTTTTATAAGTTTTGCTTTGATGAACCAACCACATTCTATTATGAAGACCAATACAGCAAATTTATTGGCTGAAGCTAACGCGGCAGTGCAAACTTGGGATTGATCACACTAATTATGAAGCACAATTAATAGCTGGCAAGCATGTATAAAAAGATTAATTGTGCAGCTAACCGTTGTCGAGCAATCTCAGAAAATTTAAATGTCAATTTAAACTGACGCTAGCCGGAACACAACAGCATGACAGCAAAAATGTGGGAATGCTATTAGACAAACTTCGAAAGTTTCAAGTTTTAGTCTACATAGAGTTTAAACTAATGGGAATGCTAAAAGCCTGAGTCGCGTTAGGCGGCATGCGTGCTGACAGAAAATTTCAGCAAACACGCAGTAATCAGAACGTACAATGATAGGAACGCTAAAAGGCTAGACGGCACGCGTGCCGGCTTAGAATGCGTGTAGTCTGCGACATATATAGGGGTCTCCCGATCGCAGAACACGAATCTGACGTTAAGCTAATGCTGAGCGAACGAAGGAAGAGTTGAAACGAAAAAGGACTTCAGCTTTGTGTTCTGCGATCCAGAAAGCCCCTATAAACAATTTTTCGGCAAACTTGAAGACTTTGGGCTATATTCATATTCAAAGACGGGTCACTACAGTTAAGAAACAAATTCAAACAAGGAGCGATTCATTTTTGGTCATTTTTTCGACTTTCTCCGATCTCGTGGATTTTACATATTTTACTGTCCAAATGGTAGATTTTAACGAGCTTTTTTGAAATTGAAGTCGTAAGTCCTACGGTTATTGAGTAATTTCACCTCAAAGTTGAGATTCCTGGTGTTAAACATAGGAAATTAGAAACGTTGTCGCTTTTGCGCCAGTAAAATCTCACGAATGGCAAAATGGATCCGTCCAAGCTCAGATTAATTACAACATGTTTCCGGACCGTGATTTGTAGGAATCAGAATTTTAAATTAGGTCTTTAAATAATTATAATAATGAATTTTTGAAGTATTAAAATTAAAATTAATACCTACCTACGAAATTTTAAGACTTCAAAAATTCATTAAAATTATTTAAAGACCTAATTTGAAATTCTGATTCCTACTAATCAATCACAGTTCGGAAACATGGAATTAATACGATATAAACCTTGGACGGATCCAATTTGCCATTTGTGAGATTTCTCTGGCGCACGCGAAAAGTGACAACTTTTCTATTTCCTATGTTTAACACACGAAACCTCAACTTTCAGGTGAAATTGCTCAATAACCGTGAAACATACTACTTTAATTTTAAAAACTCGTTAAAATCTACCATTTGCACAGTAAAATTTAGAAAAATCAGCAAGATCGAAAAAAGTCGAAAACATGACCAAAAATAGACCCCCTTATGCTTGGTTCGATTGTGCCTGGGTGGCTCAATCGGTTGAGCGTCTGCCTAGTTAGCCAAAGGTGGTGGGTTCCATCCCCACCTCAAGCCCGAGTCTTTGCTGTAGTGACATCCGTCTTTCTTTCGTTTATTGTCTTGTATTATTCCCTTAGGAATCAGGAAACATCGAATTTCAAGAAATCGAATTTTTTTCGATTTTTGAACTTGGTCGAAAACGTACCATACCAAATTTTAGCTCATTTGGTCAAGTTTTAAGGATTTTGAGCAGTGGGGTAATGGAGGCAAGACCCCGAGTTTCGTTTATAACATTGTGCAATTTGTAACCGCTTGGCCTGTCAACAATATTATAACAGTTATTATTTGGAACCATAAGAAAGGTGTGAACTGCAGGATCCATTCCACTTTTATATAATTTTCAAACCGTCTAGTTAAATGTTGTGGGCATTAGTTAAACCGCGTAGGCGACAGCCCTGAAGTCTGTTTTTGATCTCAAGCATCGGTCCTATCCACGACCGGTCCGCATGAGGGGTTACAGAGACCCACTTAAAATTTTAGGCAGTAAAGTATCATTTGCTCTCAATTTTCAAATTTTCTTGCTGTGTGACTGAAACGCATTTTTGTTCAGAAACTTGATATGATTGCGTGAGCAAACAAATTATAAGGCAAGTTTTCAAGAAACAGACTGTCAACAAATTAGTCGGTGTCATTTTCCTTATTAAGGAAAGGACAGCAAAGAAGTGGAAGCAACGTTTAAGTTTCAAATACTCATATATTCCGAGTTCTTGATCATTTATCGGCAAAAGTGAATAGTCTTGCCCTTATCGCAAACAGTGAAAAATCGTCAAATTTCAACATTTTCTGCATCTGAAAAGTGGGGTCTTCGGAAATAATTGTAAATTGCTCTAATTCAAAGACCTAAATAAAAATTTTAACTCAAGGGTTCCGTAGTACTGGAATTGGCGATTCCATGGATACCAATTGTTATATTGTATCTCTCTCCAGTTTCAAGATTTTCTAGGCGCAAAAATGGACATTTTTCGCCAAAATTTTGAAATTTCGGTCTTTTCAAAAATTTTGGCCAATTTATGACAACAGTATGGCCCTAAACTGCCTATTTTGTATTCCAACTTGTGCATTCATGTCTTTGGATCTATTTGCAGCATGAATCATGCTGATAGCTATGTCCGATACTTCTCAGCGTTCCAAAGGGGACCTTCGAACCCCGAATTTCACAAAACAGTGATTTTAAAAATTTAAAAATATGGCATATTATACATCAATCGAAATCAATCGCTCTCGGTGCAGGGATGAATTCCTCTCATAGAATTATGGATAGGAAATGCTTCTATTTTAAGTTAACCGCTGTTAAACGTGTCATTAGATCAGGAGGAACAAGAGCCTTCTTTCTTTGAGAAATTCGTCAAAGAAGCTTCTGATCAAACCCATCCAGCTGGAAACTGTACGAAAACATTTTTCTTAATAGTTTTTAATGATGCATGACAAAATAAGCCATAAACGTAAAGTTGATTTGCGAAAATACGCCTTAGTTGGCTGCAGCACCCTCGTGCTCGCTGATATTGCACACAGTTGATGGCTAGTAACTTACGGAAAACTGAACGAAACAACTCAAAATTTATACTTGATATGCAGGACATATGTGGCTAACTTATGTGTGAAAATGAGCGAAATCTGTAACCTAAAAAGTTTTCATGATGGACCCCCGCCCCCTTAAGCCGGTTCACACGAGGCGACTTTCCAGCTATATTGGGCAGCAACTTTGAAACAACCTTAGGTTTGGCGTTTACACAAGGCAATTTACAGGCAATAGTATATCTAGCAACTTTCTCCTAGCAGCCAATGACAATTCTGCGCGCTTAAAAGTCAAAGGCGTGGCCTTGCTTGATTGGCTACTGCTTGTGAGTTGCCTCAAAAAAACGCTTCTGGACGGAGTGAAATTTTCAAGTTGCTTACTGGTTGCTTGCGATTTTTACAGCAGGCAACTTTCAAAAAACTTTCAGTTTTATAAAGTTGCTAAGAAAAAATTGCGTGAAAGTTGCAGTAAAGTTGCCTGCCTTTAACCTATGAACTTTTAGGATCTGAAGTATATATCAATTTTTAATTTTGAAGTGACCCTTCTATGCACTTTTTCGACGCATCGGTGCCGAAGACAGTAAAATGTGCAAAAAGCGGTGGTTGTCTTAGGTGACGCTTTTCAAAAATTTGTAAAATTTTGAAAGGAAACAGTGGGGGTCTTACTCTGACGCATTCTAACTACGTTTTGGACACTCTGCAAGCAGAAAGCTATTAAAATTCTGTATCTATCATCCAGGTAGCTCAAGGGTGGCAAAGGTGGCAGCGTCACCTGAGACAGTCACCCAAAAAGGTACTTCCCTCATCAATGTCAGTTTTTGTTTTGTTCAAGCATACACATTCTTCCTCTGGTAGCTTAGGTCTAGGTTATGGTATGACTATTCAAGCAATGTTTTGGCTTCCTCTTTTTTACTGTAGTACCCACCCCGCCCGACACGTACGTCCGCCCGACCCCAGTCGCTATCACTTGGAGAGGTAGTGCCAGGCCCAATTTATCCCCGGGTCCCGGGTGTAGAGCAAATTCGGACGCTGAATAATTGCTAAATATCTGAGGCATATCTGAGGACACTGAATATCTTAGGCTTCAAAAATGAAAACAGTTCGTGAAATTTTTTATTCTCAAAGCCTTTTAAATTTTAGCTAAACACTTTTGCTCCTGGTGTTTTTGGCCCCAATCTCTAATTTTATTTTCAGTTTTCCAATCGATTTTCGTCTTCTTCTTTCATTAGACTGTTGGACCCTTTCCTGAAAATTTAGTTTTCCATTTTGCAGATTCCATCTCCAAATTATACTGACTTGGTTCGGCGGCCAATTTGAGACTCCATCAACCTGAAGAAAGTTCTGGCTTAAACTTAATTTTATCAACTTTGCAAACCACCAGCTATTTCTTCTCTATTTGGCGGAAAAGTACATTTTAGATTGGGTAAGCTAAGCATTATTATTACTATTATTATTATTATTATTATTATTATTATTATTATTATTATTATTATTATTATTATTATTATTATTATTAATTAGCTGATTAACTAACCATTTGGCCCAACTCTTCCTGATTGGATCTAAATGGCGATCCAATATTTTCGATGTAGAAGACTGTACTTTGGGATCTATTCAGTAAAGCCCCCAGGCCCAGATTCCGCAAAACTTGACCAAATGAGCTGAAACTTGGAATGAACATATATTTTTCTTCGATTTTGCTGAAAAGTTGTATATAGGGGTTCTCGGGTCGTAAAACACGAATCTGAAGTCTATCGTTCTTTCGAGTCAGCTTTTCGTTAGCTCAGTATAAGCTCTAAGTATAAGTATATGTTAATCTTACAAGTTTAGCTCATACGTAGCTAACGAAAAGCTGAATCGAAAAGGTCGCAGTCGCAGAACACAAATCTGAACACGAACTCGTGTTCAGATTTGTGTTCTGCGACTGCGACCCTACACAACGTTTCAGTAAAATTGAAGACAAAATTTTTTTGGTTTTCTTTGGACTCCCCCCTTGCGAAACGAAAAAACCGAATTCCGCGAAATCGAAAAATCTTTCGTTATTTGAACTCAGCGTTGTCGAAGACATACCCAAATTTCGATCATGTTGTTTTAAGTCATTTAAATCATGGCAACAAACATGTGTTTTTTCTAAATACAAGCAAGGATTAGCATTGTTTTTGTTTTCATTTTAAACTTTTTCCACATCACAAAATTAGTACCAACCAAGTCGAAACAGATGCGCATGGCGCTCCTTGATTAAGTGGTAACATTTTTCACAAGTGTTTTAGGATTACATGTTTACTAGTCTGTTTACTTAGTTAGTACGATTCCAGTCATCAATAAGTTTTCATAATAATCAGTTATCCTAATTAGTCTTTAACATCTTTCCAACTGCAATTTGATAGTTGGATTTGTCATTTCCAACGCTTAGGCTCATTTTTCACAAATAAGTTTACTGATAAGAAACCTCTACCTCTACATCTCTAGGGATATTTCAACAATAAAATTCATAAATGGCTTCTAATGAACCTGCTTTGAACATACGAATGATGATTTCTTCTGAAAGCGTTAGTGAGAAAGAAATTCATTTGGTTATGATAGCTACAGCCTTCAATGCTATATATAATATGGAATGGAGCTTGCGTTTGTACCATGGTGTATATCGCTCCTAGTTCTATCGATATCGATTCATGAATAGAAATCCGTCTGATCCCTTGTACATCAGTAGCAATAATCGATTTTGTCTGTTTTTTCTCCCCCTCCCCCAATTTGGGGAAGAAAAACACACCGGCGGGAAAAACATGGTACTAAAAATAATCCAAGATGACCCGCTGGACACTAATTGTTACATATTAAAGGTTGTTTGTACATTTTTGTGGTCATGCTAAACAACAACAATCAGTAGAAAGCTGCTTATTGGACATAGTCAGATGCATTTTACGTCAAGGCTCCTGAACCCATGCAATGATCGGATATCTCAAAAAACGGCACCCAGATAACTATAAATATACCAAAACGCTTGCAAATGTCATTGTTTATCATTATTTAAGCTGTTTTTGGCGTTAAATTGCAATTTCATTAAGTTTTTAAAAATTTTTAAAATTTTGCCTTGTAAACATATGAAATGTGGGACGATGATGCAGCAAATCTTCATTCTTAATTTATGAGCTATTAGAAGCTCTAAGTGAGTATTTTTTGAACCAGAATTACAAAACATGACCCGCTTTATCGTTTAAGAGCATCAGTATTCAGAACTACATATTGGACTATTTGTAAAGATTGGGTGGTGTGTGCTGTGTTTTTCCCCGCTGAGGGGTCAAAATCGGCAGGGAGAAAAAACACCCAGTACTCGGCCTGCATAAAAGGTACGAGACTGCCGTTCTATGCCAAACGCTAGAGGGGGTCCACATATACCCCTATGCCAAAGACTAGCTAAGTTTTCCTTATTGGTGTCTAGAAATAAGCTTAGCAAAATCTAAAATTTCTTAGGTTTTAGAGGTGTTTTAAGGGGTCAACTTTGGAACACTGTCAGAATAGACTGCTTTGGCCCATACCAACCTTATGCGTATGGTTTTACTGTAAAAAGATAGCGATGTATATAGCGTATATAGCGTCTGTATATCTGCTACCTTGAGTTCTCTGGGTGGGTTTTTTCTCCCCATCTTTTCGGGTGTGTTTTCCTCCCCGCCCTGACTCATGCAGTATCTGAAAACTCTTATGCTTTTGTTTAACACACTTAGCCTTCTGTTTCCAGACGATTTCTGTCTTTTCTAGATGCAATCTATTTGCTACCTGAAAATTTGACTTTTCGGCTTTGCCTAACCTTATGTGAGATTGTGTGATGAACTTGGAGGGAATATGGTGTTGCAGATCCCTCCTAACCAAAAGAACACGAGTACATAAGTCCCCTCGGCAAGAAGGTTAAAAGGGTAAAAAGAAGGGTACTCTCTCGGTCAGAAAGCAAAATGGTAACACCTCAGCGATTTTTACCAAAGATTGCACTCTTTCAAGCAAAAAGAAGCAAATAGTAACAAACTTCTTAAAACTTGATAGAAATTCTTTAAAATCGCCAGTTTTTTGGCAAAACCCAGTAAATTCGTAATCTTTGCTAATTTTGGGGTAGATCGCCTCAACATTTTAGAAATTTTGAATGTTAGACCCTTCGTCAACGTCTAAAAAATAAATCCCACAAAACCGGACCCTATGTTTATGTCCCTCCCTATATGGTCATAGAATACAGCTCTTAAAGTTTAAAACTGATGGGGCTGATGCTTACTTTGAGAATTTGCACGCGGGACCGTCGTAGATTCGAAGATGAGTAATTGGCATGGTGTTACTTCGCTGGGGCAACAGTTTATCGCAGGGTGAGAAAATTACATGAGTCCCGGAAGTTTTCCTAAAGCATACTGTGAATGTTTCTGTACCTCTTTTCATTTGGCTGCCTGACTCCTTTTGTACACGTTATCCCGCGCTGCTTGGCTTTTATCATTTGTAAGAAGGTTTTCTGAAAGCTTTTGTTAACATCTTTCTCATAGTCATCTCTCTATTCTTAAGACGAAAATACGTATAGTGGAAGAAGAATTTTATAACTTTTGCAAAAACGGACCCATAAATAATTTATGAAGACCACGACCAGAACATAATTCTTCCTAGAACAAAGGGATAGAAAAGCCTACAAAGGAAAAATAACCCACTTTAAGAAGTCGTTAAGCTGTTCGGCTACCAGAAAATGTCGATGAAAGAGTATTGAAAAATCTTATATACTTTACTGGTTGGAAAGCTGAAACATTACCTGATTCCCTTATCCTTCACCCCTTCTTGTTGCAGAATCGCATGATTAGTTTTGAGTATTGACCAATTAGAAATCGTTGACGTTTGTTGAACTGATCAAAATTAAATGATAGCCATCCACCACCAACAGAGCTGCGAATCAGTGACCACCAGACATGTGCATGAGGGGAGGTTTGGGGGGGGGGGGGTGAAATTCGGATTTTTCTGGTTTTTCGCTCAAAAACTGGAAAAATCCGGATTCTGCTGGGTGAGATCCAGGTCTGGACGGTGGTTGAAACTCCCACCCCAAACCCCCCAAGCACATGTATGGTGACCACTCTCAGTTGACCGTTGGCCTAAATCAGAAAACAAATTGCTGTCGGCGCCCGTCACCTGGATGAAGCACCAGAAACACCTTTCGCTGCCATTGTGACCACTTAGCTATATGACTCAACTGATTTTTGTTTTTCTGCAAAAAACAAACAAAAGCATGTTAATTGTTTTTTGTTTTTCAGTGCAAACAGTGATGGATCCGGGTCACTTAGGCTTGACCCGGTGATCCGGTTGAGCCCTGACCCGGTGAACCGGTGATCCGGTTTTCCAGAAAATTCTAAAATTTTGCAAAAAATTTCCGATTTTGCCTAAGAATAACCCAAAAAAGAATAACTGTGACATACTTATGTTTGCTCTAGGTTTTTTAAAAAGTATTCAATAAGACTGTGCAAGACTGTGCAGACTAAAATTAATGCAAAAATGAGTTGGTAAGCCAAAACTTTCAAAAATTTGTGGTAAATTTGCAAAACCTGGTCAAAACCGGGTCGAAGCTCTTGATCCGATGACGCGGTCCAAAAAGTGGTCCGAACTGACCCTGTGACCCGGTGACCCGGTTCCATCTCTGGTGCAGAACTCAATGCAGCGACCCATCGGCGGGACAAAATTCAATTGTTGATTGTTGACTTTCGTTTTCTGCTGCAAACACACAAATCAAAAATCAAACTATTGATTTTAGATTGTTCTGAATAAACAAAAATCAAAAATCCAAAAACAACACGTTGATTTTTATTTTTGATTATCTAACATTCCGAAAAAATCAAATGATCGCGCAATACACTGACAGTTTTACAAGGCTGGAGATTTGTCCATTGCCGGCTATATGAGGCGGTCGACCAAAGTCAGCTCTTTTCATTGAAGAGCCTCTGGCTAATTTGACAAATGTTGTCTGCACGTAAAGCAGACGGCAGAGACGGGTTCTAGTTTCGCCCGGAGTCAAATTTTTTGGTATTTAAGTGACATAGGCGTGTCTGCAAGTTATATATTTAAAGACTAAATTTTTTGACTTACTAATAGTAATTTAAACTTATATGAAACCCACCAGACAATATATAATGGGTTTGTCTGTCGCTAATACATTTTAGTGATTGCTTCCATATCCCGTTACGTTCCCAAGCCGCCGTCAGTATATACTAAAATAAAAACACTATTTATTTTATTATTCTGACAATCATTTTTTTCTGTTTAGATTTGGACCGAAGAAACTTCGGCTTCTGTGGGAACGTGGATCTGAAAGCAATCACTAAAGTAGTGAACTTGTGAACCATCCAGGCAGAGCGACTCAGGAAGGATTATCCTTTCTTGATTGGATCTTTCTAGTTCAGAGATTTGAGCTGATAATTGGACTCTGAATCACCAGGGGTTCCTTTGGCAAAACGAAAGGAAGGGTTACCAGAGCCCAATTTGGAGTTGAACTCTTTAACTTTCTCTCTCTAACTCTGATCAATAAGAAGACTTGTAGGCGTTCCTTTTGTCTTGTCTGATAACGCCTAACCCTTGCGGTCTCCAAATTCTAACGCCTGGCCCTCCAGCTTTCATTCATTCATCTTTGCAGCAGTCCGAACATGGGTTGGCTAATACCAATTATTAATATGGAGTTTGGAGAAGCTCGAGGCGTTTTCCTGAGCAAAGTTAAAGCCGAGCATATTCAGAAGCGGCTAGTTCTGATCATAGTATCGATAGCACTGTTGTTGGACAATATGCTCTACATGGTTATAGTACCTATAATTCCGCAGTATTTACGTGAAATTGGAGCCTTCGAAAAGGAATACGAAGGAAAATACGTAATTCTACCCAATAAAACGATGGTTTACAATAAAACCGGGGGAGAGGTCAATTACATTGGGGAAGATGCCCAAATCGGTTACCTGTTTGCGTCCAAAGCAATACTGCAACTAATCATTAACCCGTTCAGTGGAACACTAATTGACCGGATTGGTTATGAAATACCAATGGTCATCGGCTTAGTGGTCATGTTTGTGTCCACAGCATTATTCGCTGTAGGTCAGAGCTATGGAGTATTGTTCTTTGCTCGCTGCATTCAGGGACTGGGTTCCGCGTTTGCGGATACTTCGGGATTGGCCATGATCGCGGATCGGTACACGGAAGAGCAGGAGCGAAACAAGGCTCTTGGAATCGCCATTGCTTTCATCTCATTCGGTTCGCTGGTGGCTCCGCCCTTTGGCGGACTTTTGTATGGAATTGCCAAGAAACCAGTACCCTTTCTACTGCTTTCTTTGGTCTGCTTATTCGACGCAATTATGGTCTTTGTTGTTATCCATCCTAAGATTCGACGCACAGAAACCGGCGAACGAATCAAGGGAACGCCGATTTATCGTCTCTTTATGGATCCCTACATAGCAGTCTGCGCTGGCGCACTAGTCATGGCAAATATTTCCCTTGCTTTTCTGGAACCCACCATCACGAAATGGTTAATCAAAGAGCTGGATGCAACGAGTGCCGAGGCCGGGGTTGTCTGGCTGCCAGCCTTCTTTCCCCACGTCGCGGGTGTCTACGTCACCGTTTGGCTACTGAAGATTTATCCTCACCACCCCTGGGCATTGGCTGGTGCTGGACTGGCCATGGAAGGACTAGCCTGTCTGATGCTACCGTTCTGTGAAATTTACTGGGTCACCATGATCCCTCTGTCCATTCTGTGTTTCGGCATCGCCCTTATCGATACGGCAATATTGCCCCTTCTTGGCTATCTTGTTGACATTCGACATGTGTCCGTCTACGGTAGTGTATATGCCATAGCTGATATCTCCTACTGCATAGCCTACGCGTTTGGTCCTATGATTGCTGGGAATGCCATGGAGGGAGGGACTTTTATGAGTTTAAATATTGGGATTTGCATCAGCAATCTCCTGTATGCCCCCTTGTTATATGTTATAAAATCCGTTTATAACTATCAGTCATTCGGCAATGAAATGACGGACATCACGGACTCCAAAAAGATAACAGACTATGGCACTGGGAATGGGGACTTGAACGGAACGATCGGTGGTGCGAAACCTGGCGAAACTGTCGAATGGAAGGACACTTTGTATAATCGAAAGATCAAAAAGAAGAATCCCTATCGAGGTTACAAGGACACTGATGCTATCCTTCAAGACGAAGAGGAGGAGGAGGAGGAGGAAGAAGAAGAAGACGGCCCTCCGGGTGGAGGTCAGACGCCAAGAGGACCTGGAGACTCCGCCGCCTTCCATTATGAGGATCCTAGGCTAGGAGGATTGTATCAGGGTTACTGATGAGAGCGCTACAGAAAGATAGGCATTAAATGCGCCGGAATTCGTTTGTTTGTTTGTTTGTTTGTTTGTTGTCAATGTTTACGATTGTGTGCTTTATGCTAGCTTGTTCTCTCATAGATATAGTGCAATGTTTTCTTGTTTAAATTTTGAGAAGCGGATTTGATGTTGAGTGATTTCTACATTATATAGTATACACAATCTTCTATTATATGATACAGTCTCCTGTCGCTGAGTATTACCATTGTCTTTCCACCATTTCGAAACGGAGCGACTTAAAATTTAAGAAAATAACTGAAGCTTTAATTTTTGTTTTTACCGTTTTTCATTTGGCCTACCTGGGTGCATGCAACTTTCAGCGGACAACCTGTAGAAAAAATTGTCACACATGTTCACAGGATACAAATGCAGCCGAACGCAGAAGCTTCTGACACCTCTACTATCATTGACAGAGACGTCAGCAAACTACGGCTATCAAACTACAATGACTTGGAATTATCAGGGAAGAAATCTTAGTTTGAAATCTGTAATCAAACTATAATGGTGATTTCATAGTCCCAGTCGCCTCTCTACGCGCGTAGACGCACGTCGACGTGCGTAGACGCGCGTCGACGCCTCAAAACGTGACATCACGCCCTGGTGCTATGCTACCACTGGAAGCGTCGACGCGCGTCGACGCGCGTTGATGCGCGCAATATGCCCATTTGTAGCATGCCAGTTTACGCGCATCGACGCACGTCGACGCGCGTTGATGCGCGCAATATGATATTGACGTTCGTAGACGCGCGTAGGCGTCGGCGTAGACGCGCGCGCGTAGGCACCTTTAAGGTGCCTTCATAGTCGCGAACACAGGTGTACGCGCGTTGGCGCGCGCCCACGCGCGTCTACAAACGCCAATATCATTTTGCGCGCATCAACGCGCGTCGACGTGCGTCGATGCGCGTAAACTGGCATGCTACAAATGGGCGCGTTGACGCGCGTCGACGCATGTCTACGCGCGTCGACGTGCGTCGACGCGTACATTGGGAGCATAGCACCAGGGCGTAATGTCACGTTTGGAGACGTCGACGCGCGTCGACGTGCGTCAACGCGCGGCGACGCCTCCAAATGTTACATGGTAGTGTAGCGCGTTGGCGCGCTTCGACGCGCGTCTACGCACGTCTACGTGCGTCTACGCGCGCTTGGAGGCGACTGGGACTATGAAATCACCATTAAGGTGCATTCATAGTTCCTGTCGCAAGCAGACGCGCGTCGACACGCGTATGGATGCGTCTGCATGCGTTCGTGAGTATGAATTCGTTACAAGTGTTAAACGGTTAAAACGGCATGTTACAATCAGAGGTGTCGACGCGCGTCAACGCACGTCTACTCGCGTCGACGCGCGTCTCTATGCGTTTGCGACTATGAATGCACCTTTAAGGTGCCTTCATAGTCGCGAACGCAGGCGTACGCGCGTCGACGCGCGCCTACCGTCTACAAACGTCAATATCATATTGCGCGCATCAACGCGCGTCGACGTGCGTCGATGCGCGTAAACTGGCATGCTACAAATGGGCGCGTTGACGCGCGTCGACGCACGTCGACGCGCGTCGCCGCGCGTCGACGCTTCCAGTGGTAGCATAGCACCAGGGCGTGATGTCACATTTTGAGGCGTCGACGCGCGTCAACGCGCGTCGACGTGCATCAACTCGCGACGCCGCGCGTCGCCGCCTCCAAATGTAACATGGCAGTGTAGCGCGTCGACGCGCGTCGACGCGCGTCTACGCACGTCGACGTGCGTCTACGCGCGTAGAGAGGCGACTGGGACTATGAAATCACCATTAGACTTCAGCTCAGAGATGGAAGGAAACCAGAATACACGGGTAGCTAGCCACATGTATACACAGACAGAGAGAAAGTTAGTCCATGTGGACATACGGAAACAAAACTTCCTTTCATTTTAAACAAAATAGCCAAACAGCTTAAAATTTTCTTACTTTTTCAAGAACATCTTAGAAGGTCGCCTGGAATGTTGCTAACTGGAGAAAAGACAGTTTAACAGCAAAGTAGAATTCTGTCGATGCTAACCAGAATGCCAGATCACGATGAGTACTCAGCCTTATAAACACATTCATCCTACGTTTAGAACAATCATTACATATGGTGTTAGATCACAACATATTGGCCTTAGTGGCCAGTATCTCACTCAACTCCAGCGCAATCAACGTCTAGTTTTGACCTACCAATTTGAATAAATGCTGTCCTATGTAATGATTATCATTATAGTTCTGCATACTGCTTTATGAACTAAAATACTTTCTTTATTAACATGAACAAAGTGGATATGGATTGTGTGATGTTTTTTCAGCTTCCAGCTCTGCTTGATCAGCAATGATCGGTTTCCATGACCCCTAATTTCTTTCATTTACAGCTCTACCAATACCACTCAACGTTAGTTGAGTTCAACTGCTTTCTTTCGACTGCTTACAATATCAGTCTTAATCATTTATCGTACCTAATCTTCTTAGCGTTTTTTCCAACGTAATTAGCAAGGAGCAAGGGCAATGTATAAAGGAAAACCATACGCTTCGGCACTGAAACTGCAATTGAAACTAGCTTTCAGGTTGTACAAACTTCAGTCACTGACACTTAAACTTAAACGGAAACTGTTTGTGGGGGGGGGAGAACCTGAAATTAATATCGACTGAAACTGAAACTAAATATTTTTGGTAAATAGCTGAATCTCGAACTGAAGCTTATCAGTTGTCATCATCCTCATCATTATCAATCATCACTCGAACTGATTTTTTGTAAATAGCTGAATCACAAACTGGAGCTTTCTTGGAGTCTTTCCTCAAAACATGAAGATTGAACGTTTTAACTCACTATTTCATTAACATTCTGCAGTGGGGAGTAGAGTTGTTGGCCGACCGAGGAAAACCCGGCCGGCCGGCTGGCCGGGCCGGCGGCCGGCCGGTTCAGGCCGGCTGGCCGCCGGCCAACACCCGGCCGGCCGGGTCAGAAGCAGCCGGCCGGTAGGCCGGCCGGTCTTCAGAAGGACATTACTTGATTTTATTTGTTATACATAACCAGGAGTAACTGTATGCATCAATTAATGCTAAATATTTTGCAAAATACACGAAAAATAGGGCAAAACTGGTACCGGCCGGCCTTTTTTGACCGGCCGACCGGTCGGCCTGTTTGACCCGGCCGGCCGGCCGGTTTGCATCACCCGGCCGGCCGGCCGGCCGAAACGGCCGGCCGCGGGCGGGCCGGTTCCGGCCGGCCGGCCTGTTTTACAAGCTCGGCCGGCCGGGTCGGGCCGGCCGAGTCAAAAAAGCGGCCGGGCAACAACACTAGTGGGGAGAACTTTAGTTTTTTGAATGATCGCAAACGAAACTGAAATTCTCCCTCCCTCACTACGGGCAAAATTTTTGTGGTTCCAAGGCGAAGAGAAAAGAAAACTGAAATTATACAACTCTTTTGCACTTTTACTATGTAAAGACTGTGCATATAAATTAGATAATTCACAGCACAGTGCCGCGTGCGTGTATAACTAAGTTATACGGACGCTGCACGGCCTAAACATAATCTAAGTTGCTGAAGCATACAGTTCCCTGCATTCTTCCGCAGTGTGTACAGCAGAAGTATGGTGAACACAAAAAATATGCCTCCCAGGGAAAAGCAACAATGAGATTGCCCCCACTTCACATTAAAATTTGTCTAGACATATCTGTCAGCTGCAACATAAACGAGTAAGGTTTCATCAATTAAGGATAGGTTTAATCGTTGTATAAGTACTTTACAAGTATAGGTTGTTGTACAACATAGAGTGCACTAGCTGATTTACAGGTTAAGCGAAACTGCGAGGGGTTGTGATGCACGAGCGAAGCGAGTGCATTACAAAGCCGAGTGTTAGATGGTGCGCGAGAAATTTTGCAACAACTTAGTTGTGAAATAGCTTAGTTCAAATTTAAAATACCGGAAATTTAAATTACACTTGGCAGCAGTGAGCAGCTAGTGTTTGAGGCCGGCCGGGGTTTCACCGGCCGGCCGCCGGCCGGCTGCCGGCCGGCCGATCGCCGGCCGGCCCGGCCGAGCCTATCGGCCGGCCGGCCGGTGAGCCGGCCGGCCGGCCGGCGGCCGGTGAGCCCGTAGGCCGGCCGGTAGCCGGCCGGCCGGCCGGCTGCCGGCCTAAAGCAATTTGCAGTGCAGTAGTATAACTTGTAAGATATTTATTTTCGAATGTTATCTTAGAAAAATAGCACAGCATAGCATAGAAAATTAGCTAGATAACTAGATAACTAGATTTGGAGTTCATTTTACGGTTAGTTTCTCTATTTTGTAAATTTCTGATTGGAGATTTGTATCCCAGCCGGCGGCCGGCCGGCCCGGCGGGGGGCCGGTTGGCAGCCGGCCGCGCCGGGCGCCGGGCGGCCGGCGGGCCGGCAGCCGGCGGCCGGCCGGCGAGCAAAAGTCGTCGGCCGGCGGCCGGCCGCCGGCCGGCCTCAAACACTAACTATGAGCAGCTACAAATTTTGGAGCGTGCTTCACAACTGTAGTTGTGAAGCACGGTACAGTGTGCTTCACAACTACAGTTGTGAAGCACTGTGCACATCGTGCTTCACAACTCGGATGGAGGCACGGGGGTTACAGCACAGCAAATTTGATCTAAGCTACGTATTTCACAACGCACTTTAGCGCTGTTCACTAATTTCTACTGCGCACGTCGCATGGGAAGCCCTCGTGCGTGGCACTCGTGCGCTTCGCTTCGCTTCGCGCTTCGCGCTTCGCGCACTCGTGCCCCACACTCGGAGCTTCCCACACGGCGTACGTATAAACCTGTGAATGTACACTAAGGTGTGCTATAAAGTATACTTATTTAGAGTTTCCGACTGAAACTTCAAGTGAAACTTGTACTTAGGGCTGTTCCCGGGCCGTGTAGCCGGAGTGGGCCCGGCCCGGGAATTTTTTTATTAAGCCCGGCCCGGAGGGTCTCAAAAGCCCGGCGCGCTACAAGGCCCGGTCAAACCTCCGGGCCCACCGGGCTCATCAGGCCTACCGGGCCCACCGGGCTCACCGGGCTCAACGTGGCCAAGTCTACAGTTAGTGTTTTATTGCCTGCCAATTGCACTATTACGCGTAGAATGTATAGCTAAAAATCAAATTACTTTCTCAATTGTTCACATTTATATGGAGAAGACGGCGTGATGAGATAATGGCTCTCTAAAAATGCTTCTTTTATAATTTCTTTGTTCTAAATGAATTACGTTTTTCTTAAATTTGTTTTGATTTGATGGTTTTTGAACGACAATTGAGTAGTTTTGTTTACCGTCCCAGAGAAGTGCCAAACCGACATGCCGTCGGCTATAGCTCAAAGTAAACGCGGCGGCCTTTAAAATCCACTCACATGAGGCGCGATCCGGAACAATTTGAGTTGTGACTTTGCATAATCAGAAATGTATATTAATCAAAATTTATTCTTTCACTTTCAAGCAGTTTATTTGAGATGTCCTTCACAATGGGACATCGGTTGTTTCTTCAATTAATACTACTTATTGATCAATCCCTTGATGGCTTAATCAGAGATGATAAGTGTCTTTTAAGCTAAGCCAAATTTCAGGAAATTAGAAGGGCTCATAAACGGACAAATCGACAGTAGTAATTTTATATTCTGATGCAATATATAAATCAAGTTTCAAAAGTTAAGCACGATCGTGAGTAAGCGTAAAACATTTGTTGCAACGGTATAAGGTATAAAACTTAAGACTTTCACATAAGTTTAAATTTATGCTACATCAGAGATCAGATATATTATATAAGGTTAAGACGAAAAGATTAAGGCTCAGACTGTTATAACAGTCGTGCTTAAAACATAACCCATAAAACATGTTATAACGCTGCTTATATTCCCTAAAAAGGAAATTTGTGTGTGTATAAATCTGAGCTGTCAGATTTCGAATTTCATATCGGCATTGGTTCGGGCTGTCCGGGCCTTGTAGCGGGCTCCGGGCCCGGGCCGGGCCCGACCCGGCACCGAGCCCGGCCCGAAGGAGTCAGTGGGTCCGGGCCAGGGAACAGCCCTACTTGTACTATATCCGACTGAAACTGAAACTGAAACTAAAATCGTTTACCTACAACCTATAGGATAATTCACGGCTTGCTAAAAGGTATATACTGTACACAGTAGAACGCACAAGAAACTTCCGATCCCATAATCGGAATAACGCACTTTGCATTTTCAGAAAGAAGGTTTTCAGCATACTACTTATTTGTTTCAGAAGTGACACAAGATGGCCGAAAATAATAATCAAGTTAATCACCAGAGCGCTGAACAGGAAGTGAGTTCTAAATACCCTTACTGCTAAAATTATTGACCAGCATGGATGAGTTAACTTGACTGCTGGTTATTAGCACAACATAAATTGTTACGGTTATATGTCCGATTGTGCTTTCATAACTGCAACTTATTGTGCAGGGTAACGGTACAGCTTTTCATTTTGAATTAAAACAATTTGAAATGGCGGTTCACAGAAAAATCTAAGGCATGTATCTAATAGAAAATCATTGAAAAGCTTGATAAGCTGGCATGGAAGGTCAGCTGAGACCTTCCTGTAGTACAGTGGTAGCATGTATGTATGTCCTCAAATCTCAATACCCAGTGACCGGCGTTGGCTATTCTTTAATACTGATTGAAGAGCTTAACTTCCCATATCTTCTCGTTCCTTGTTCCAATCGTGCACGGCACATAAAATAATAGTTTAGAATGAAGCCGAATGTGCCAATGAATGCGCGCCGTCATAAACAATATGAAGAAAACAGCTTTGTGAAATTAAAGCAGAAAAGCATGATATATGTTAGCTATGAAATTATGAAAAATATTTCGATGAAAATTTGTTTTTGAAACGCATTTGTCTTTCCAAAACTTTGGAGTACTTTAATGAAAAAATTTCAGGAAAATGTTATTTCCAGGAAACAGGGAGCATTGTAGTTGGGGGTTTTAATATCGAGCAATTAGCAATAAAGCACGTAAATTGATTAAATCGAAGCACACTTACAATTTGTCTTTTGGTCGAGCAATTAGCAATATCGAGCAATAAGCTAATATCGAGGAATTAGCAATAAAGCACGTAAATTGGTTAAGTCGGAGCACACTTACAATTTGCCTTTTGGTCGTTGCCACATGCCAGCATACTCTTTGCAGATGAAATCGTTCTTCGTTAAAATTAGTGTTCAGAACAATTCAGTTGCCATTTTCAAAAATTAACGTATTGCGGTTTCTGTGCTTATAAGGGATGCTACACAGATCTCTCTGTTGGGCATAACTAATATACCTTACTGGAGTACAACTGTGGGATCAGGCGACATGCGCTGGTGAAGCTGTCGAAATTTGGCAATGTAGGACTTTTCAAAAAATGCTCAGTTCTGGACCTCGAAAATCAATCTCTTAGCCGTAATCGAAGAAAACTCTGAAATGCAAAGTTGTAGGTTGAAGTAAGAGAGAGCATTGAAATGACTGCAAGTCAGTGCAGGGTTACCACAGTAAAAAATTGCCACGCCGCGATTTTCTGTAATATTTTCGCTGACTAAATAACGCTACTATTGTTGTGTTATGAAACACATGAAATGCAGAAAATATATAAAAGAGATGTTATGTAGTGCACCAATTTTGGCACCTTCAATTAGCGAACGCAAAGAATTGTTACCGTGGATGCCAGTACCTACGGATTGGGAGCAATACTGTCTCGAATTCACGATGGTCAAGGAAAGGTCATTGCGTTCGAGATGCTCAAAAGAAGTACTCAACTGGAGAGAAAGAAGCTTTGGCCTGTGTTTGCGTCGTCGAACGATGGCACATCTTTAAATTGGGCCGACAAGTAATCCTTCGAACTGATCATCGTGCTTTGACTGTGCTTTTGGGTGGCACCAATGGCACTGGTCGAAAGCTCATGAGAATTGGTAGATGGTACGTTCAGATATCTTTCCTATAACCTCGAAGTTAAATATAAACCTGATCATCTGAATACTCTCGCTGATATGTTGTCGAGATTGCCTTCCAAAGAAGAATCTATTTCCGAAGAAGAAGACTATCTGGTTTCAGCTATTCTACTTTCTGCCGTTTCATTCGACGAATTTGTGAAAGCTACGATCCCAGTCTTAGCCTTATCAGGGAATACGCCCAAAGTTTCTGGCCTAATCAGGTAGAGGTAGAGGTTACTACAAAATTGGAAATTACCTATTTCTATGGAAAGACGTCTTGTGCAAATCAGAATCAAGAATTAGTGCTCTCATAGAATTACGACAGAGAACTACTGATCTGACTCACGAAGGACACCAAGGCATTGTACGAACATAGCAACGAATCAGAGAAGCCTGCTGGCGGCCGAATATGGACAACGATGTGCAAGAACAAGTCCGAAACTGTCACATTTGCCGTGCTGCAGATAAATCTACCAAGTTACATGCACCACCAGTGCAGCCAGTCACCTCACCGTCTGGGCCATGGAAGAAGGTGGCAATCAACATACTTAGTCCACTTATAACAGCACCTCCTTCTTAATAGTCTTAGACGATTACTACTCATGGTGGCCTGAAGCATGCACCACTAATTAACATCTTACTTCCGCTGTGGTAATCAAGTTAGTAGTTACTTAATTCTTTGTACAGCCGTTTCGGGTTGCCGTATGAGATCGTAACCGACAACGGTCCTCAGTTCACAAGTAATGAATTCAAAGACTACTTAAAAGATAGAAACATTAAGCACATCCGAATTCCGAATAGCTTTATACAATCCTTTGTCCAACGGTTTGGTTGAAAGATTAAATAGAGTTCTGAAAGAAGGATTGCAAGCCGCTACTACAGAAAAGGGCAAATTGGAGTGATAGCCTCCAAACTCTGTTATCTGCCTATCGCAGTACTCCGCACCGTAGAACAAAGGTCAGCCCGGTTGAACTTATGCTCGGGTGGAAATTAGGAACAAGCTTCACCTGCCTATTCGTTGCGCCAAGCTAACAGGAACCTACGATATTTCCAGGAACGTCCTTGAATACCAAAAGTCATACAGGATCAACAAAGCGAAAAAGGATAATCTTAGTTTTAAAGTGGAGGGCTATGTTAGATACAAGTTGCCTCATGTTGGTAAAGGATATCCAAAGTACTCCGTTCCTTTGAAAATATGCGCTAAACGCAGTGAATATACCTATTTGTTGGAAAATGGTAAAATGTAGAATCAACGAAAATTAAGTTGCACGTTTCCTCCGGTCGTAGATCAAATATCTCTGCACAGAGGAAAGTCAGAAGCCGACGATCCGTGCAATGCTATGGATCTTGGTGACATCTCTGAAGCAGGGAAGAATATAAGAACAGCTGTTGAGGGAAATTTGGCTGGTAATCATGCTGTCCCTCCATGTTTTTGTCGTAGGCGTCGTCAGCCTGAACAATATGATCTAATCTCCGGTGAATTTTGTAGAGTGGAATGACATTCAAAGAAAGGAGAGAAGTGTTGTGTTGTGAAACATATGAGTGCACAAAACTTAGCGGTTTTGAGGTTTTTGTTAAATCAAGAAAACCCGACTTTTATACGTTTCCATGTAGATATTGAATAACATGTGATGGTTATTACGAAAATAACAAAAGATAGATTTTTAGTATAAGTATAAATCTCTTCTTAGTCTTTAAATTTAAAGGAAATTCATTCATCTTCACACTCCCAACGAGCGATGAAAGGTCTTGGTGTTTCTTCGTGCTTTGATGGCTGCTTGTCGGCGGAATGTCTTTTCGGGGGTTCTGGACCATTTCCACTGTGAAATATGATAGAGTTATTGTCACCGGAATTCCCCGATTGTCCCCCATTGATCGGATCACGACCCAGGATTTGAATTCCCAGGGCTACAGTGTTTCTTCGATCCCAATCCCTTCCCATCCAAATCCCTGATTCCAGCTTGGTTTCAAGAAAATCGCCTGGAATGCTATCAGAATTTGCCTCAATGTTATTGTCATTGAGTGGTGCGGTAGGTGACAGGTCTTTAGCATTTTTAACAGAACCTTCAGTTCGGCTGAGGGTGTTACTGTTGCGAACCTCAATGGGGTAAAGATAGGGTAGGGGTCGTTGAATTTTCCTACCACCCTTAACTTGAACTATGGCCGATCTGATTTTCCCATCATTGCTCACAACAGGGTCGCTGATTAGTCCAATTTTTCATTGTCCTCGTGGTTGTAGTAATTCTCTTACCAACACTACATCACCAGCCTCTGGTACAGACCCTACCTGCCCCCTTGTGTTTATCCGTTTATATTGCTCTCTCAAGCTGAGCAGATATTGTGATTTCCACGCTGACCAAAAGGTGTCGAGCAGTTTCTGCCCTTTCTTCCACCGATTGAGAAGATCGTTCACCGGATTTCTACTTTCTCTACATTCATCAGTCATGTCACAGGTATCAGATGTACCTGTGGAAGGATTAAGGTTGATGAAATGATCAGGACTGAGAACTTGCTAACCCCAGGCCTTTTCTGCATCCAAGAGTGTCAGTGGTCTCGAATTCAACATAGCTTCTACTTCGGTTGTAATCGTCCAAAGTTGTTCAAAAGAAAGCAATAGTCTTCCGTAAGCTTCTTTTTACTGACTTTACCAGACGTTCGTAGAATCCGCCCATCCACGGTGCAAATTTCGGGATAAATTTCCATTGTATTCCTCTGTCGACTAGATAATCCGTGATCTCGGTGTTTGCTTCTTTTGAGGGCTGTGACCATACTCGCTTCAGACCTTTATAGCAAAGTTTAAAATTAGGAGCGTTGTCTGAAATGATTTGATCTGGCTTCCCTTTTCTTGCTATGAAACGTCTGAGACACATCATAAATTGATCAGCAGTCAAAGCTTTAACCAGTTCAGGTGAATAGCCCTCGTCATTGCACACGCAAAAATGCAGATCCATGTCTTCGAAGGGTTGCTCTTATCTTAGACAAAGAGAGGTCCAATATAGTCGAGACCAGTGCAAGTAAACGCTGGTCTTTCTTCTACTCTTACTTTCGGTAAAAACGGCATCGAAGGTTGCTTGTAACTGCCACCTTCCCAGTATTTGCAAGTTAAGCAGGTCTTTAATGTTTTCTTTACACATGCTCTTCCACTTGGTATCCAATATTCATTTCGAATTGCCGATTGATCCCGGCATGAGCTAGGTTTCCATGGCATTCTTTGATTACCAAAGGGGTGAACTTCTCGGTAACAACTTTGGATTCTTCGCATCGTATCCAAGATTGGCATTGTGGATTATTCCTCTACTACTCATGATTCCGTTACTATCCAAAAAAATCCAATTTTCCAACAATATCCAGTTGTTTTATCTTCCGTCCGTTCAGATAACTGATAACATCAGGGAACTGCTACTTCTGGAGTTGTAATTCCAAAAATCGCATTGCTTCGAATATTTCTTCGGCACTAAGGATTCAGATTCTTTTAGAAGTCTTCGAAAGCTTTCCTTTAAATCGCAGAGTCCATGCTGTAGTGTATCCTGAACTGAATCCTGAATTTACATTTACTCTTCAGCTGAACTCATTACTGTGTAACTCTCAAAACTCTAGAGACTGAACAAATCTCTCGAATTTGTATTTTTCACTTTCTTAGCTTTTAGAGTATTCTACATTCTTCCCTCTTCGTTGTAGATAAAACCTCTGTCTGTTCCAGGAAAAAATGTTGGCTGAGGTTTTCTTCGTCTTGCCGGAAGAACTCGCCTATGTTGTCTATCGTTAGCCTGTTGACGGACAATCGGAGGTGGTGCGAACCACGAATCTTCAGCTGTGGAATTCGTGATTACCATTCTGACCATTACCATCTACCATTCCGAGTTGCTTTCGCAGTAACCAGATTTCTGGCATTAACAATCCGACCTGAAGAAAGTTGAAACGTCGCCGGACCTTTAATCTTTACTATCTTCTCTGGCGGACCAAAACGAGATTCTCCTTTCTTGTAGTCGTACCTTTTGTGACGGACGGTATCACCAACTTGGAGTTCGATGCCATTAGTCTTTCGTCGGAAATCGGCATACGTTTGATATGACCGCTGATAACTAGACAATTGTGGGTTTCGTAACGGCTCGGGTTTTCTGAATAGGGGAGCTGTGAGCTTAGTGCTATCTTCCTAGGAATAATTTGGCAGGGGATAATTGCGTTCCTCTGTGCGGGATGGTCCTATAGGTAAGCAAGGCGGGGCTTAAAGCATCTTGCCAATTTTGACCTTCCAACCAAGCCACCTGAGCACTTTTTTGAGAACCCGGTCAAAGCGCTCTACCAACCCATTAGCAGACGGATTGTATACTGAAGTAGAAGAGTGTCGTATTCCGTGATCTTTTAGGTATCCTTGAAATTCGAGGCTTTTGAACTGAGGACCGTTGTCACTGACAATCTCCAGAGGATAACCAAAACGTGAGAAAACTTTGTCCAGAAACCGTATAACTGTCGAGGAAGTGATGCTACCAGCCGTCGCTACCTCCGGCCACTTTGAGTAGTAATCACAAAGTACCAACTGAAATCGTTCATTTTGGGGAGCTATGGGAAACGGACCAAGGATATCTAATCCCAGCTTGACCCATGGACGATCTGGAACTTGAATGATTTGGGTAGGTGGGCGTAGTGGCTTCACGGTCTTGTCGCTTTCTCGACAAGGCATACAATTGTAAACGGAATCTTCGATATCTTTATAACCAGGCCACCAAAAGGCTTGTCTGAGCCTTTGTTTCGATCGCACTATGCCTGGATGACCTTCGTAAACCAGTAGTAGAACTTTGTTTTTTAGGGATTCAGGAATTATGATCTGAGCAGGATGACGTAAAAGACAACCATCGACCTCGCTAATTTGATCCCTGATTTTGTAGTAAGGAATCAACTTTTCGACTACTTTGTAAGGCCAACCAGTCTGCAGGTGTTTCGACACTGCTTTAAGTGTAGCATCGCTTGAGCAGTTGCAATCTCTTCGAATGACAAAGCAGTTGTTTTAAAATGGCAAATCTGATGAATGAAAAAATCTGTTTCTAGGTCATCTTCTGGTATGGGCAACCTGGATAAGGCATCTGCTGTCTTGTTCAAATGACCAGGTTTATATTCAATTTTGTAGTCATACCCCAACAATCGTGCGTACCATCTGCTTATACCCAGTGAACGTCGATTTTCACCTGTCGAACTTAGCAAAATAGTAAGGCATTGATGATCAGTTCGTAGAATAAAAGGGCGACCCCATAAGAACGTTTGCCAACGTTCAATGAAGTATACACATGCCAAGGCTTCTTTCTCTGGCATTGCAAACTTCCGCTCTCTTTCTGATAAGATCTTCGAACCAAATGCTATCACTCTTTCATGCCCATTCTGAATTTGAGAAAGAACAGCACCTATCCCCGAATTCGAAGCATCAGTAGTTACTATGGTTATAGCTGATGGATCAAAAGTGGCTAACGTCGGCACAGCAACGATCATCTTTTTAATCTGTCAGAGGAAGCTTGTGCTTCCGATGACCACTCGAAAGGGGTGTCAGCATGGCTTAGGTTTCTCAATACTGCCGATTCTGATGCAAAGTTAGGCACAAATCGTAGCCAAAAGGAACACATTCCAAGGAATCTCTTCAGCTCATCAGGGTTGCTGGGAATTGGACAGTTCAGGATGGCTTTCATATGTTCTTGACTGACTTTGATTCCCTCAGGTGAGAGGATGTGTCCAAGGAAAGGAATTTCTGACTTGTTGAACAGGCACTTTCCAGTTTCAATTCTAGCATTCGCTTTCTGCAAGCGGTTCAGAACGGCATGGAGATTCTTGTCATGATCTGCTTTTGTAGCACCAAAAATCAAAATATCATCGAGATAGACGACCACTCCGTCCAAACCAGCGAGGATGAGTTCCATGCATTTTTGAAAGGCACTTGCAGATGACTTGAGACCCATCGGCAATTTCTTGTACTGAAACAACCCAATGTGGGACAAAAATGCAGTGTACTGTCTACTTTCAGGAGCTAAATTCAACTGAAAGTAAGCTTTCTTGAGATCCAATTTCGAAAACACTTTGGCTCCAACTAAGCTGACAAGCATTTGCTCCATGTTTGGCAAAGGATACTTATCAGCAGTGACAAACTCATTCAGCTTTCGCAAATCACCGCAAATTCTAATGGAACCATTCTTTTTAGGAACTGGCACCATCGGGTGAACCCACTCCGAAGCTTCAATAGGCTCAATGATACCATCCGAAACCAATTTTCGTAGTTCAGCTTCGACTTTGTCTTTAATTCCAATGGGTACTTGACGCAGTCGTTGTACCACCGGCACAGCATTTGAAGCGATTTGGATTTTGTGCACAAAACCATCCAAGGTCCCCAAAGATTCCGAGAACAACACCGGATACTCCATTTTTAAGTTAGCCACCGAAATCGGTTTCACGGATAACGTCTTTCCGTCTATCTTCAGACCAGGTTTCTGAATCAAATCTAAGCCAAGGATTGAAACCCCATCCTTGACAATGAAAACCGTCGCTTCGGTAAGCTGATTGAGGTGTTGAACCGAAGTAGTATACGTACCCAACAGGGAAATGTTGGACCCATCATAGTTGGATAGTTTCACTGTAGTGTCTTTTAAGGAGGCAGAAGGGAAACAGTTGATGAAATCATGGAGACTAAGCAAGGAGACTTCCGCACCGGAATCGACTTTCAGTTCAGCTGCAGTAGAGAACTCAGGGAAACGAAGATTACAAAACACTGCAAATGAACCCACAGATTTCCGAACTGTGAGAACTTGCAAACTGTCGAACTCTGTGTCATCCGAAACATCGCTCGGACCGGATTTCGCTGAACGACCTGAACTTTATCAGAGTCATTTGAAGACTTGATCTTCTGGGCGTTTTCCATGGCTTGTTCGATTTGACTGGCTATCTGTCTGGCTCTATCAAGGGCTGATTCGTTTCCATTAATAACCGTTCACGGATACAGGGGGCGCGAGTCTTTTCGACTATTTGATCCCGTAAAAGTACATCTTGAAGATTTCCATAGTTGCAGTCCTTTACAAGCGAACAAAGCGCAGCGTACCACTGCTCCGTAGTTTCCCCGGGCAATTGGGCTCCTTGACGAAAGGTGTAGCGAGCCGCTGCCATGTTGGGACCAAAATGTTCATCGAAAACAGTTAGAACATCATTAAAAGAACGTTCCCCATCATCCACAGGCAATGAATGATAAATTCCTTGGGCCTCGATGCCAACTGAATGCAAAAGTAAGGCAATCTTTCTTTGATCCGGAAACCGTCGAGCATCGACTGTTGCTCCAATGGCGATTAAGTAATTTAAAAATGTCTCTTTCCAAACACGCCACGGAAGCGAAGGCTGACCGGGATTAGGAAGTTACGCAGGTGGGGGACTCAAATTGTCCATTATGAATTACAAGACTCTCGTCGCCATATTGTAGTGTATCCTGAACTAAATCCTGAATTTACATTTACTCTTCAGATGAACTCATTACTGTGTAACTCTCAAAACTCTAGAGACTGAACAAATCTCTCTAATTTGTATTTTTCACTTTCTTAGCTTTTAGAGTATTCTACACATGCAACGGTACGTATCAGCTTCCTCATTGTTCAAAACCTTTCAACATTTATCCAACAACCAACTTCTGTCTGTGTTGGTTCTGGATCGACAACATCAAAATAGTACTCATTGCCTAATAACATATTCACCATTCACCATATTCACCACTTCGTGTTGTGTAGGAATTGTATCTGCCATTTTATGTCCTTGTAAGGACGGCCAGAATCTGTTGTCCAAAGGCAGACGTTGTATTGGGCAAGTGATCGTTGGGACATCATTTGTACAGTCTTGAATAGTGGTTCTGCCAAGCGTTTGAGGCTGTGCCCTACTTAAAGCCTTGACTTTTGTAGATAAGTCAATCACTGTATCAGTTATCCGCACCTGGTATTCTACAGCAGTGGTTACCTCGTCACCAATCTCTTCTTCTGGGGTTAGATCCAAGATTTCTTGATCCAATCTTTCTAGTTTGCTTACCAGGTTGCTGAGTCTTTCATGACAACTCACAAAGGCATCGGTATCGCTGACGCTGACGTCAATAGTTGATAGCACTTCGTTTGACTCGTCAATTAGCCTGCTTGCATGTTTCCGGAAAGCATCTCTTTGGGCTTTCAGACCAACCAACTTTCTCTCAGTCATTGCAGTTGTGACTAAAAGTGTTCCAGGTTTCCCTGAGAATAATGTCAATAATCGTTCCCAAACAGACAAAACTCCCCACAGTAGAACAATGCCGTAACAATTCCTAGACAAACCCAGGTAAGGCCGGTTCTTGCCGTTGCCCTTCCCGATTTTCTGGGTCCACGTACCATTTGCCAGCGACCAGTTGATTGTACCAGGAACCAATGAAAGAAGAACATTTCAAAAAAAGCATACAGAAATGCTAGTAGGGTTTTCGGCACCATTTGTTAAATCAAGAAAACCCGACTTTTATACGTTTCCATGAAGATATTGAATAACATGTAATGGTTATTACAAAAGTAACAAAAGATAAAGATTTTTTAGTATAAGTATGAATCTCTTCTTAGTCTTTAAATTTAAAGGAAATTCATTCATCTTCACAAGGTTAGCGGTTTTGAATTCCGTTCCTCTATTGTTGTGTAAATGTACTGAAGTATAGTCGTGGTTTTTCTTGATATCACATTTCTGTTCTTACTACACAACAACTATTGCAAATTTTAATAAATGCGCGCTAAAACGCGCTTTTAAAGCCCAAAACAGAAAACCCAAACCAGCTCCCTAATAAACCATACGGACGGACCCTTGCTAGGTGATAGGTCAACATATATTCTACCTGACAGACAGTATGTCGCTTGAACAAACTACTCAGAACCAAACCAATTCACACTTCCTGGGATCACCGTCCGGCACTAGTGGCAAGCACTCGAAGTTAACAAAAATAACCAAAGTTTTAAACGTTACGGCATATCCTGATGCAAGGAAAACTGCTATTTTAAAACAGATCACAGATCAGAAACAAAGCCTGATCACTGAGGCACAAATAATCTGTTATACCTCCCATGTCAGGGGACGTCGACCCATATGTAGCGAAAAATTTTTATAAAAAATAAAAATCAAGAATTTGACAAATTTTATTGGATGAAGAAAATATTTAAAAACAAAAATCAAAAATTTATGCATCACTCTGAGAATAAATAGCTTGAAATATCAAATATCAAAGGATTTTGCATTTGTACACGTCATTTCTTAAAAACAAAAATCAAAAATCGAAAGCTTCTATGATTGGGTGGCGGCTTCGGCCAATCATGCAGCAGCTATAGAGTCACGTGAGATCCACTAATGAAACCTATATTATTGATGTTGCCGGTTTGATGTAGCTATATATATTTCTTAAAAATTTCATTTCAAATGAGGTTGTAAATAATTTTCGAAAAATTTACCAAGCTACTAGTTAACTTAAACATTAACAAGAACAATAATTTATTTCTATGGCATTTAACAAATTTTTCAGAAAATATTATTTTTACTATTGTTACTATCGGGTATGTTTGACTCTCTATTTTTGAATCTTAAATGTATTTAGCTAAAACTTACGAAATAACCTGTTTTCAGGAACCTAACATAACCTGGAAACTGGTCAAAAATGTAACAAAAATAATTACGGTCTAGTTTTGTCAAGGGAGCCAACCGCCATCCTATTCCTGCTCGGAAATATAGCACAATAGGAATATTTTCACAAGTCTTATGGTCTATTTCCTATTTCTGTTTGCACCAAATAGTCAAGTTTCGTTTATTTCTAACTTACGCCTAAGATTAAAATAGGAAATAGGAAATAGACTAACGACACTAAAAAGACAAAAGAATGCCGCCTGACCAATCGCCTCACTGCTAGTATACTGATTGGTCTTGATTACTAAGCTGCTAATATAGATTTTTAAATAAAACTGAAATTGTACTGAATAAACAAAATAGTGAGCAATACAAGCTACTAATTAGTTAGTTAGTAATTAGTTAAGTAATTTGATTTTTAATTCTGCTTAATTTTCCCAACTTGGAAAAGAATATTATAAAAAATTTCTATTTTGGTATGTTGATAAAACAAGTCTTTAACTATATACACTGTAAAAAAATTGCATAACAGTTATCTATTTTTTTAGATAGGGAATTTGTGACATCCTAACTAATTAGATAACTGTTATGTAATAATCTGGGATTGCGTCTATCCAGTCAAATTAGACCAAGGTTACCCATTTTTATGATATAATAATTATCCTAATTATTTAGTGCTTCAAGATTCCAGATAAATAGATAAGCTTGACCAATTGAGTTGAGATTTGGCATGTTTTCGACCACGCTGAGTTCAAATATGGCAAAATTTTTCAATTTTGCGAGAGTAGATATTTTCGATTCGCAAGGGGGACCAATGGAAAAGTAAAATTTTTGCTGAAAAGTTGCATGTAGGGGTTTTCTGTGTCGCTGAACATATATCTGCGGGCCGTTTTTCGTTTCAGCGTTTTGTTAGTTCAGCATAAGCTTGCTACTTCAGCTTAGATCAAACTAACGAAAAGCTGAATCGAAAAACGGACTTCAGATTCGTGTTCAGCGACCCAGAAAACCTCCATGTGCAACTCTTCAGCAAAATCGGCGACAAAAATGTGGTCCCGTCCTTGCGAATCGAAAACATCGCATCGCCTAAACATTTTAAGCGAATAGGTAAGATAGGCTCATCCGGACCGGATCCCCCGGATCGGCTTGAATTTTTCAGATTGCGAGTCCGGCAAGTGCCAATCTAACAAATACTTTATTGAGGCTGCAGCAGAGTTGCATGCGGGCCACGGGTACCCGCGGGTACCCGCGGGGCGGGGCGGGCGGATGCGGGCCGATTTTGGGCGACTTTCCTGGGCTAATTTTGCTTTCTAGAAATTTCATACATTCCAAATCATATAGAAAAGGAGGCAATATTTCCGATTTTTAAAGACCATTTGACTCAGTGTTGGACGCGGGCCGAAATTTGCGGCCCGCACCCGCCCCGCAGCCCGCGCTCAGATTTTTGGCCCGCGCAGGGCCGGCCCGCGGCCCGCATCAATAAAATTCGGCCCGCGGCGACCCGCAACTAAATTTAGGTTATGCAAGTATCATAGCATTAAATAATTGCTACTTTCATTGATTATTCGCCGTTTTTTTCCATAGAAACTGCCATATAAGCGCGATTGTTGTTTTCAAAAGCATTCATACAGTTGCAGAATGCAGTCGTGCGTTTTTCAAATTTTTATTGACTTCTAATGTAAGAATTTTGGCCTAGCGACTGTATTATTGTACCCCCCCTGCTGCTTCTCAGCTATTTTTTAGAACTTTGAAAATTTCGGTGAATTTTGGAGTGAAATCCTATACTACTGGAAAACATTGCCCAAAACGAATTACAGTTACAGTTACGCAGAGGACATGTCTTAAACTTTGCGGTGGCATGTGCGATTTGACTGTAGTGCCTGCCTTTGGTGCGACCTGGGGATGATCTAGACTCGGTGGGGAAAACTCCATGTGCGAGAAAAGACCCAAACTTCAAGATAAATTTTTTGTAGCAGCAAAAGGAAAATTCATGCAATTCTTTGCTCAGTAGAGCCTCCTGGTCAATTCGGTATAAATTTTACCTTTCTATTTTATCGGTATAAATTTTATCTTTCTATGTGTTGTCCAGATGACCGAAATCAAGTAAAATTCAACCAAATTTTCAATTTCGTCAAATGGCCAATTGTTGACTAAGATACGTCCGGGTTGGCTTTAAACCCAACAAAACGTTTTCTATGTGATAATGCTTAAAGTGCAGAAATTAAGCAAATTTAAGAATCTAAAATTTGCTATGTTTACGTGTCATGAACACACAAAATTGTCAATGGTCAAGTCAAAGGAGAAATCGGTGTTTAAAGACTGTCAGTCTGTAATTTAACTTGTCTGTCTGAAAAGCTAGAAAATACCTTTGTTTGTTTTATGGCGACAGTAAAATGTTTCCTTGTAAGCAAAGCTCGATCTCTTTCCATTTCTGAAAATTAGAGAACTACTTCGTTTGAAAACGACGCTCTAAAGGGACGATCAACCAACCAACGCTGATAAATTGATAACTATTAAAAAATAGGGTAACACGGCCTGAGGTGGCAAGAGCCGACAAAGATCGTAAACATTTGTTTGAACGTAAAATTTGAACAAATCGAGTCCACCAAGACCGCTTATTAGCTGCAGAAAATGCTAAATGAGTAATATTCAAAATTATAAGGAAAAGAGAATTGGGAAAAGGAAGATAAGGAAGATAAAATATATTTTAATGAGGAAAAGTTCCATTATAATGTTAGAATTCGTCAAAAATTCAAACTTTCTTACCCTGTCTCACAGAAAATCGGCCCGCATCGGCCCGCGCGGGCCACTGCGGGTACTAATTTTTGGCCCGCCCCGCCCTGCCCCGCGGGTACCCGCGGGTGCCCGCGGGTACCCGCGGCCCGCGCCCAACACTGATTTGACTTCGTTATTACCATTCGATACCTTCTGTATGCATTAACATACTCAGTTGGCATTATCAGCGGATCGAGTATTAACCTTATGTGTATGACTTAAGTATTATTGTTTTTGAACATAAATATAAATCCATGATAACGTCTTACTGAAGTTCCACAGCAAAATAGGTCTTATCTCGATTACCCTCCACCACCACTCAAAATTCTTAAAGCTTGACCAAATGAGCTAAGATTTGGTATGGATATGTTTTCGACTACGCTGACTTCAAATAGCGCAAAATTTTTCGATTTCGCGAAATTAGAATTTTTTTCGATTTGTAAGGGGGGACCAAGGTAAATTTTTGTCTTCGAAAGTTGTACATGGGTTTTCGGGGTAGTAGAACACGAATCTGAAGTCCGTTTTTCGATTCAGCTTTTCGATAGCTTAATAAAAGCTAATGTTTTAAGCTTAAATTGCAAGCTTATGCTAAGCTAACGAAAAGTTGAATCGAAAAAACAGACTTCAGTTCAGATTCGAGTTCTACGACCCCGAAAACCTCTATTAACGACTTTTCAGCAAAATCGAAGACAAAAGTTTTTCGGGTTTCCTTGGTCCTCCCTTAGAAATCGAAAAAATTGAACTTCACGAAATCGAAAAATTGTGCAATATTTGAACTCATCATAGTCGAAAACATACCCATACCACATTTTAGCTCATTTGGTTAAGTTTTAAGGATTTTGAGTGGTGGGGGGTAATCGAGATAAGACCCCAGGGCGTTATGGAGAAAACTGTTTGTGTTTGCTAAGGCGCCGCCGCTTTCAAAACCAATTTTCATTTTTCATACAATTAACAGGTGGTTAGTTAAGCTCGTTAAGTGCTGATACTCGCTGTCAAGGATATATGCGACAAACATTTGAAGAAATGAGCAAAATCCCTGCCCAAAAAATGTTTCATGGTGTACCCTTTAGTAAAGGGAAGCTAAGCTTTTGTTCCCACATTAAGAACAGTAAATTGGTAGACAACTAAGTTGAAATCAGACGCACAGAAAAATTAGAGGGATCCGGAAGTATCTTTCAAAATACATCAGTTTTGATGCTTAGGAACTACATAGGTAGCAATTTTTACGTGCGGGTACCTGCGGGCCGGATTGCGCGTGTGCGGGCCGCGGGCCGGAAAACTCGGCCCGCATACAACTCTGGGCTGCAGTACAGTTGCGACTTATAATTGGCTTCAAATCGGAACGTTACAATTCGTTGCCCTATGCCAAGATTGGCTGACGTAAAAACAAAGGTTCCAGATTTTTGTCAAGCTCTTCGGAGGGGAGGGGACGGAAAGCAGTCAAATTTTCGAACTGTTTTACATTCCAAAACTTAGTATATAAAGTAGCTTTGACCTACTATATATGCACTAGCTTTTAGTTAGAAATACATTTTCTTGGCACTCAAACTCACCTCCAGTTGTCTGGCAATACTGTCTTTAATTTGAGTTTCAGTGTTTTCTTTGTTCTAGTTCTCTGCACTTCACAAGGTTCACTGCACCACGGATTATCAAAAAACCGTGTAGCGGTTCGGAAAAGTGGTGGAGGCAAACGCAAAGCATATGGAGCAAAGCTTTTATTTATAACTTAGAGATTAAATTTAAAATCCAATTATAATTCCAATTATATTTTAAAAATATTTCAAATTTCTATTGAAATTGACTATCCTTCACTGTAGTGCTGGGACCGGTTCCGATTTTTGAAACCGGTTCCGGTTCCGGTTCTTGACTACCGGTTCCGGTTCCGGTTCCGGTTCTAGCTACCGGTTCCGGTTCCAATTGGCATTTTTGATAAAAAAGGTAAAATCACACGATTTTTTATTTTTTGATAATTGCTATAAAAACTTAATATATTTAGCTGCAGAAAGCTATGAACGTGTTTTAAACAGTGTTTTTGCTTACTTTTTACTATTTATATATAAATATTTACTGTGAAAAAGATATGGTCTGTTTCATTTTTACCAATATGTTGGGGAAATTTTAGCTACCAGACCTTACCAAAATACCGACTAAGTATTCTCAATCTAGATAAACGTTTAGCTACTGCCCTTCAGAAAGCGAACGTCGCACAGAACTTTCCTCGACCAATTTCAAGCAGCCCAATAAAATTTGCTTATCGATTCAACAGCTACAGTTACAACATTACAAAGCTTAATCATGGAAAAAGCAGCTAATCTCATCTCGGGGTCTAAGATTTTTTGAGATCGAAAACTATAGCAGAAAACATTGGGGAAAATCGTTGAACGAGAATTGAAACTTTTCGAGCACTTATGCAGCACACAGGTACAACTAACTTCATATACCTTTAAAACCAAAAATTGTATGTTACAATTAAAATAAAATGAAGCTGCTAAGTTTTTATTTTACATAGAATTTGTTTTAATTTTTGTAGCTGAAATAAACAAATTTGTAACAAAAGAGCGCTATTCCCTATCAAATCCTAAACCTATATAAAAGCAAAAAGATATAAAATATGACTATGAAATATGAAAATTTTTAATAGACCATCAAAGGCATTCTTTTTCGGTAGCGCTAGCCAATTGCTATTACCTCAGGGATACTGTTGCTCAGCTTAACCCTTAATCTGGAGTTGCGCCTTCAGTATACTGGTTTGCTTCAGTTGAAGTTTACACACAAAAATTGCAGAGCCAACAGCTAAAGCTGGAAGAGTTGCCGTAAAGCATCATATCCTTAATGCTTACCTTTGTCATCCTTAAAGAAGAGATAACATTGAATACACCTTAGTTTTTCTTTTTCTCTAAAGTTTCAGAAAACTTAAAACATTGACTGAAAACTGTTATTAAAGACATCGTAAAATTAATATCAAATCTTCTGCCATTTACACAACAATTCAAAAACAAAATTTCATATCTAAATAGAAGTACCAAAATAAAGTTAAATTCCAAATGCTAAATTCAAATACATAAGAAAATTTTTAAATTTTAGAAAATAAACCTTGATTGAAGTTTCAAACAGCCAAAATTAACACTAGAGCCGGCCGGTTCCAAAAGCCACCGGTTCCGGTTCCGGTTCTAAAAATCCTACCGGTTCCGGTTCCGGTTCTACCGGTTCTTTTGGAACCGGTCCCAGCACTACTTCACTGCCTTTGGACAAATTATGAAAAATCGCACAGATCAAAATAAAAAGTTTCAAGCTCATGTATGTAGTTAAAGACTTGCTTTATCACGTAACAATATAGAAATTTTTATAATATTCTTTTCCAAGTTGGGAAAATTAAGCAGAATTAAAAATCAAATTACTAACTAATTACTAGCTGATTGTATTTGTACGATACAGTTCAGTACAATTTCAGTTTTATTTAAAAATCTTTATTAGCAGCTTAGTAATCAAGACCAATCAGTATACTAGCAGTGAGGCGATGGGTCAGGCGGCATTCTTTTGTCTATTTAGTGTCGTTAGTCTATTTCCTATTTCCTATTTTAATCTTAGGCGTAAGTTAGAAATAAACGAAACTTGACTATTTGGTGCAAACAGAAATAGGAAATAGACCATAATACTTGTGAAAATATTCCTATTGTGCTATATTTCCGAGCAGGAATAGGATGGCGGTTGGCTCCCTTGACATAGTTTGTGGAATCAAATGCTAAAAGCTAAATCCTATATCTTGAAATATTTAATAATTAATGCAATAGTAATTGAATAAACAAATGGTTATGATGTAAAGTCGTTACTGAAAATGAGAAAACAGGCAGAATTAAGCCCGGTTCACACTGCAATAGGTTTAAGGTTTAAGGTTTAAGCAGTTGGGTGGGAAGGTGTAACGAATGTCTGAATATCACGTGATTTTTAAATCAGCCAGTGTGCACTCAAATGTCCACGGATTTTAAAATTTTTTGGTTCTGTTTATAGGTAAGAGATTCTAGTATGCACATAATAAAAAATATTAACTAAACCCTTCATATATAATTCACTGAAAGCTTAAACCTAAACACAGAGTTAAAATATTTTTAACTCGGCTTGCTTAAACCTTAAACCTTAAACCTAAAACCTTAAACCTTAAACGTAAACCTTTCAGTGTGAATACTTCGGCATAAATAAACTGGTTTAACCTTAAACATTGAACCATAAACTTAAAACCTTAAACCTTGTGCAGTATGAACCGGGCTTTAAACTTGCACTTTTAGGATCACAAATAAATATAAGCACATTTCAGATAACGATTCAGTTACAACCAATACCTTCCTGAAAAATTTGTTAAGAATTAAAAATAGAAATAACTTGTTGTTCTTGTTAATGTTTAAGTTAAGTCATAGTTTGGTAAATTTTTCGAAAATTATTTACAACCTCAATTGAAATGAAATCTTCAAGAAATATATATAGCTACAGCATACCTGCAAGATCAATCGTATAGGTTTCATTAGTGGAAAGCACGTGACTCTATAGCTGCTGCATGATTGGCCGAAGCCGCCAGCCAATCAGAGAAGCTTTTGATTTTTGATTTTTATTTTTAAGAAATGACGTGTACAAGTGCACAAACCTTTGATTATTGATATTTCAAGCTATTTATTCTCTGAGTGATGCATAAATTTTTGATTTTTGTTTTTAAATATTTTCTTCATCCAATAAAATTTGTCAAATTCTTGACTTTTGATTTTTATAAAAAGTTTTTGCTAGATATGGGTCGACGTCCCCTGACACTCCCAACTCCCCTCGGAGAAGCAACTGGACAGCCATTTCGCACCAAAGCTCGGCAACGACTTCGCCCATGGACAACAACCTCATCGTGGAAAAATGCATTCAGATATCAACTCATATTAAGAAGGCCTTGTCTGAAGCCAAAGAGCTCAAGTCTCAGGAACGATCCGCCAATTCGCAACCATCTGCGCCGAAAGCCTCGCCACAAGTCCTCTCACAGCGCCAGAAGAAACATGACTGTCGTGTTTCTTTTTCATCAGACTGCGTATGACAGAGGATCACAACGTTCGGAAGAGGCAGATAAGTGTAGAGCCTCGGTTCTTAATCACCAAAAGCAGAGCCGGTCCTGTCCTGCCAATGGAAAGAAATGCAACTTATACGGAAAGATGGGACACTATGCCAAAATGTGTTGGAAGCGAAAATCTGCGAAAGAATAGAATAGTGAATATAAAAAATGTTATAATTTAACATTCTTTACTTTAAGTTGCAGTAAGACGCCATCTTTAGAAGGAGGGAAATGTTGTAGTGTGATTGTTACCAAGGACTAATTGTCTAAATTCTGTCATCAGAATGATATGATCAAGGCTATATAGATGTTTGTCAGTTCTTGTCACCATTCAGTATCGAGTATACATGTACGCTTGCGGAACATTTAAACCTAGGTTTATCTAGCACAAAACAAACAACACCCCACCATAATCCCCCTTGTTAAAGTATGGTTTGACCCCTTGAGTTTGCTAAGATCGGGATATACCTAAGTTATTGTGCATGCATAGTTCCAGATTACATAATTAAGTTAAACGTGTATGACAGAAATGCACTAGGACAGTCGTCCGACGAAAATCTTTCGCGTTGTTTAGTGTACTTTAGCTTATCGGCCACACCCCCCCCCTTTTGTTAAGATCAGCAAACAGGTGGTATATTTTCAGAAAATGCAATAGTGAAGCTACCTACGTATACGGTTTTACATTTTCTAAACCTGTATGTTCAAATCAAGCTGCATTACCCCTCCTAAAGTACGCATTCAACGGGTTCTTTTTGTTTCAATCATCGTGGAGGATTTAGGAAGTGTCTAAATTAGTCAAATTATCACACAAGCTATCAGTGACTCTTCTCTCTATCTAATTATTTCTGTCCATTCCCAACTGGATGCTAAAAATCAGTACTTTGTCTTCATCGAGTGTTCTGCCATAGTGCCACTGTTTATGATAAGGTTAGCAGTGTCCCATCTAAATTTTCTGTTCCTGGAAGTTTGTTTCTTTGTGCTATGAAAAGTTTACTGAAAACAGCCAAAGCCATGGGTAAATTTGTTTTTCCACACAAGCAGAAGAAAATAGTTGTTGAAGTTGGTGGTGTCTACCCTTCGCTCAGAGTAAGTACTAAATGTCAGCTAGGGATAACTTTCTGGCAAAACAGAGCTTCATCGTTGTCTCTTCTTTATTGGACTTTATAGATCAGTGAAAGAACAGAAAAGACCACCAATTAAATCTCACTCTTGTTTCACCAAGCTTTTTCTTTCTAGCGTGTTCCGCAGAAAAAGGCAGAAATTTTGTATTGAAAATGTTTCCACGTAACGCCAAAAAGGGGGGAAAGGATAAACCATAATTGTAGAAAAGCTTTCGCATATCAAGTAGGTTCTTCTGCTGGGTCTTGCGAGCACGAAATACATAAAATGCATGGAAATTATGCAGGTACAACGCTTGCTTTCACTTTCGGAAACCTATATAGAAGCGTCCACGTCCACCAAACCCACCGCACCAAATGTCTTTTTAAAAAGACCTACAAGATTACCTTAACATATCCGCTCATTTCAGAAGAAGTTGCCCAAACCACCTGTACCTGATCTTAAGAATACTCTAAAATATTATTTGGAATATGCCAGCGTTCTGGCGTCGGAATCGCAGCTCCTGGAAACAAGAAAAAATGTCGATAGCTTTATGGCTGGTTCCGGACCAATGCTACAGAATCAATTACAAAAACTGTCAGAAGAAAATGACAATTGGGTAAGCAAGAAGATTTAGATTTGTAATATCAAGTGTTTATAATACCAAGAGTGGGAAGCTTGGCCTTTCCTAATGGAAATGGCCTGCGAGATGCTCGGCACATTAAGGCCAAAATCTCGGGGGGGGGGGTACCACTTACCATTGTTCAACATGTGTTCATATGCGTTTGAGCTAAAACGCATCTGATTGGCTAATCGCCTACCTTATGTCAAATTTACGTGTATAAGCGCACCCCCCCCCCCCGAGATCTCGGGGAAGGGGTCCCGCTTAGCGTTGTAAAGCGTGTGTTTATATGCAGGCGAACTGAAAAGCACTGACGAGGATTGCGGTTGCTGAGGCTTTTCAGTTTTTTATCTTGGTGCCCAGCAATTTAGGTTCTCGTAAGAGACCTTTATTTTGCTGCCCTCCGCGGTCCACTGGACAAGAGGCGGAGAGGCGAGGATCAAGGATAGAAAGCATGATCCCCAAGCAGAACTGACGTACGGTTATTTCAGTCACGCCCAGGATAGCCACAGTCGTGCTATTTGGCGACTGGAGCTGCCCCCCGCAGATGAATAGTGACTAAGATGGCGGAAGTCTATTGAACCCACTCGGAAGGATTAAAAGGGCCAAAAAACCGGCTGCAGAAAGAAGTCGAGCGGATAGCCGAGTAATCAAATAGAACAGCTGAAATGCCTATGAAAAGGAGAAAAAATACAAAAGTGGAACGTTATGGTTTAGTATATCAAATATATCAGGTCTTTTAGTCCTCTTGCTTATTTTGCCATAATAAAGTAAAGTTCGAGTTTGCATTCATTGCTTGAGATTATGATGGAGACACTAAAATGCCTGCAGTGGAACTGCAGAGGAGTTTGTTATAAACTGTCCGAATTACAGAATTTGATTGCCACGAATAAAGTTTCAATTGTTTGTTTGCAAGAGACTTTTCTAACCCCGAAGTACATGTAACAAGCAGCTATTTGGAACAACTA
>JASAND010013382.1:0-25273 GCA_030248195.1 Trissonchulus latispiculum
GTCATGATGACATTAAAAGTATTCGGCACAATTTTTTACAATACTACATAAATATTTGCATACTGTGTCTTATTGTTTTGGGAATTGAAGAAAAGCAAAAATCACAGCCGTCTTTATATATAATGTCAATAAACAAAATTTATAAATTATATAAAACTTATACATAATATATTTTATACACAATGAATGGACGCCTCGAAATCGGCGAAACATGAAACATTCATAATGATGGACACAGGATTAAGGTGTTTGATTCTTTTTCAGGGTTTATAGTTTTAGAAACTTACTAAAACTAACGGAATAAGTAATTTGGTGCTCTCTAGCAATCTGGGATCAGTCCCGTACTTTTAGGTGAAAAAATAAAAAATGTTGGTTTTTGAAATTACTCTCTCAGTAGGCGGCAGATGCAACGGATTTATTCTCATGGCGAGAAAAATGAACAGTTTTGCTTTTACAACATTGAGCTATTTCGGATATGTCAGTATAAACAAAAACAATTTTTGGTGGTCCAAAAGTTACAAGTCATTCTTGAGAAAATCCGTTTATTCAAAATTTTTGCCCGCTTGCTAAGGATTATGCTGATTTAGTTACACTCAATTCCGTCGCAATACAATTGTACCAGCGCCTAGTGCATAGCTTTAAGCCAAAGGTTTCTTGGAAAAATCATTTTGATAAAGAAGGGATTATTTTGTTTTGAATGTCGATTTTTTCGAAACCCTACTCAAAGGATTCCAAAATTTTTTGGCAGAATGAAATTTTGCACTACTGAGGAGGCACGTTTTTCTTGGTTTGTGCCAAAAACATTCCTCCGCAAAAGAAAAACAAAAACTCAAAGCAAACTTGCGAAAATTCATGTCACGTGCATTTATTGAGTTTTCTGAACCATTAAGAACTGCAGTGCCAAATGCAAAATCCCACATGCCGTTCCTATGATGGCAGGAAAATAAAGTTTGGCGGATTCTTCAATTTAAGAAGATCCATCTTTAGACATGGAATATATTGATTTAGTATATCAGAAAGGTAGGCTTCTTTTGCTAGCCCCACATATTGAATGGCATTCTGATATACTCACTGTAAGCTTTAAAATTGCGTACAGATCAGGAGGAATTTTACTTTTGCAGACTCAACAATAAATCCACATGGTTATAATTGAATGTGAAATCCAAGACATCCGATTAACATTAAAATGACAGTGGCTAAATGTATTAAAACTATTGAAGATTTTTACTGTGGTCCCTATTTTCTACAATATTAATAGGAAAGGCTTTATCAATCAGCGTTGTTTTAGACGTTCCTCAGTTTTGCAAATGTTAACTTGGCAAAACTGACTGAGACGCTCACAACTACAGTTTTGCCAATGAAAATTGTTTCTAGAACAGTTTTCTCCAACCTTCAGTAGGATAAAGTGCAGTTTAACCAAAATAACTGGCAAATATGCATGTACATTTGCCTACATGTGCTGTTTTACAACGACATATACATATGTATTTTCTCTTTACACTATTCTGCATATTTGGTCAGTATCCATAAATGAAATATTATTTGCTTAGAATTCAATTCAGTTGATATAAGCTATACTAAATACACGACCAAGAATGAGTTCCACCCAGTGGTGCCTTCTAACGCTAAACTTTTGGTTTCGAAAACAACTCGAAACCGCTGGCAATTGTGCCTCTAAAAAGGATGTTCAAAAATAAGATAGCTATCGACTGATATAAACATTGTGAATACTAGACAGTCTTAGAGGTTTCGGAACTTTTTTCATGTTTGGAGTGGCGAAATCTACTTTGAAGAGGCCCCGTAGACTTATCGGGTGCATGTTCACCCAAAATTTTAACATCCACGGTAGCGACAAAATTACATAATTCGATTCAGCTTCCAAAATTATCAAAAGTTTGGACGAATTTTCAAGTTTAACCTTGAAAGTTTTAATATTTTTGGGTATCGCCAGAATCGGCCTGTCTTCCTGGTTCTCTAAATTGTAGGCCGTTCACGTGACGGCAGCTAAGAACCAACGGTAGACACTATCTGCCCATGAATCAAATCGAAAGATGTCTGGACAAAATTAGAGTCGAACCTGTCTTAAGTTAATACACTAATCTATCAGTTCAATCCAGATGAAAGAGATGAACCTAGCACATATTGGAAAATTCTCCCATTTCAATAATGAGAATTGCTGTTTTCCATTAAACTGGCTTTATAATTTTTGTTCATGTTTCAGACGAAATGGGATTTATACGGACGGCAGCTAAGAACCAACGGTAGACACTTTCTGCCCATGACTCAAATCGAAAGATGTCTGGACAAAATTAGAGTCAAACCTGTCTTAAGTTAATACACTAATCTATCAGTTCAATCCAGATGAAAGAGATGAACCTAGCACATATTGAAAAATTCTCCCATTTCAATAATGAGAATTGCTGTTTTCCATTAAACTGGCTTTATAAATTTTGTTAATGTTTCAGACGAAATGGGATTTATACATTTTGTTAATATTTTAGGCGAATTCGAGTCCCCTGGTCAAGAAGCAAAAATGTTTTTCCAGGTTTTAATTATTTTCGTACAATGTTTAAAGGCTAAAATCTGCGTAAGATATAAACTTCAAGGTACCAGAAACATCAGCGACCATCCACTGCCAAACCAATCTCGGCTTGAATGGCGGCTCGTAAAAGAAAATGCAGAATGCTGCTGCGCAATTCTAGTAGTGTCCTCGTTTACAAAAGTGTATATTTAGAAAAAGAATGGTATTATTTGTAGTCATTCTCAAAAAAACAGATATACTTAGTAGTTAATAACGAATATATCAGGCTAACGGAATGTTGCTAACAAAGATAAGTTTTTGTCAAATGGAATTTAAGTTATCATCTTAACCATAAAGTTTTGGATTATGCTGGATTTGGATTAGACACAGTCGCTAAGAATCAGATAAAATAGACACTTAGACCATTGACACAGAGAGAAATTTAACCTAAGTGAAAATCGTATTTGTGTAAATTGAACCAATTCTCCGTCTAGTCCTTTTTAGCTTTTAGCGATGAATAAACTGATAAAAGTATTGAACATGAAATTTAACTAATTTTATAGCTTTGGTGGGTGCTCGGGATTAAGTGCGTGGTGATTGTGGATTAAAGGATGAGATTTTTATATCATTCCATTTGGAGCTGGTTGCTACAGGTCTTATTAGCACAATGGGGAGAGCATTCTCCTGTGCGTTTTCAAATTCGGCCTGACTGGAATAAAGAAGGATTGCATCGGACGCTTCGCTTGGAATTCAAAGCTAAGTTCATAAGTTTTCCAATTTGACCAAAAGCAAGAGCATCCTATAAATTTAATAAATTATATACAGGAAGCTAGCTGGTCGTCTGATGTTTTTGCTACTTATAGGGGAGCAGGGACACGGACAGGCATGGCAAGTGAAAAAGGTCTTTCTGTGTCTGTCCGTGTTGCTCAGGCAAATACAACTACAAAGCTTAAATTATCGTCGAAGGGTATTGAAACGGTTGGCTCAGTAGAGACTTCAGTTATTATGAAGTTTATACTGCATTCATAGCCAGCATTTAATGCATTATTAATGCCTTCCCAACATAATATGTGGTTCAGACAGGGCCAAAACCGGCGCCAGTCGGCGCTGCAATTAGCGCACTTCCCCCCCTTGCTGGTATTTATCCAAGATCCAAGGGGTGGCCGCTTTCGGGTGGAGCTGCCGCGGTGGACTTATTGCATAGGCAGCAATAGGTACATCGCCGGCCTTGTCAAACGCCTCGGTTAATTGCAATAGCAATTATTCGGTGTCAGTCCCCCTCTCTAGTCAAATTTCACGCAATACTGACACCACTCCTAACCGGCGTGAGCCAACTGGAGTGGGGCGGACTAAAAAAATATATATCAGGAAATGTAGGCCATGCATCTAAAAACTCTCAAACCCCAACCAGCATCACCGAATACGGTTTACCTGTGCTTTTCGGCACATAAGTAGAAATCGCTGCTGCAGTTCTCAATGTCACAATCATTGAAGAATGAACAAAGATGTGGGATCTGACTCCATGTTTCTAATGGATTCCAGTTAACGCACCTGAAACAGAGACTTTTTGCAATACATCCAAACATAATTACGAGAATTGGGTTTCTAAGCCCTTCACCTAGGCCTGACAAGGTTCAACCACAACCGTATATGTGGTACGAATGAGGACTTCGGTAAGGTAACGTAAACACGACGACTTTGGATTCAAGCCCTTCCTTTAGACTTGACAATGCTCAAGCTCTACCGTATAAGGTATAAGGGGTGAGAACCAACTTTCAAAAGATGAGCAAAGAATATAAAATAGGTTTTGCCCCAGAATTAAAGTTGCACTTTATGCTTTTATACCTTTTTCAGTTTTGCTTAAGATTACTATTTTAAAATTAGTTTCTAAAACTCATAGTATTTGCTGCAATTATTTATAAATTGTTATTTTCTTTTGTTATTTTATTATTACGATTTCCAATGTGAATTGAAGCTTGTTAAATCTCACAGGTCCCCTTTGAAGCGATGAACAGCTGTATTTATAAATAAGTGCTGTCTATTTGGTTAAGACTTACTACCAAATGGGCATCGGTGGAAATGTTAATGTGTCGGATAACCAGTTTTATGTTTGCTCTTTGTTTTCGACAATTAGAGTAGCACTGAAGAACGAAAGTTTTTTTGCCTGGCATTTTTAAAGTTAACAGTCTTAATGATTTAAATGCCTCCGTACTGCTTCGATATAATGTTCAATGTACATTTGGTCTGTATAATCCACAAACTTACGTTTTAATTCCACTTCCAGAGAGCAAAATGCTCCTCTGTCAAACAAAATGCGCTGGTTTCTTCTCAGCTGTCGATAACATTTGATTGCATTTGCTCGTGTTTCCAAAGAGTATGCATTTAACAAACCTTCTTTCCAGCATCTATAAAACAAACATCGTAATTTGAGCTTAAGGTTGTAGTATCGTTTTGTAGGTGTTGACCTCCCAGACTTGTTTTCTTTCTTTGACGGCTGTAGTTGTGCAATAACAATTTTGTGATAATATCCTTACATCAGCCGCAGATTTTGGCTCTGCTAACATTTTCTACCACAACAACAAAGCCACCCCTTTCAATTTAGACACCATAAAAATTCGCATATTTGTACAAATCTTAGGTAGTCGCCACATACATTTAAGTGTCATAATTTATAGCCATAAACTAGTGATGAAATTAAAGTCTATTTAGGTAGTTCGATTTTACTTCTATTATTCAGACATGATACCTTATGGCACTGCTGCTGAGGACCATTGTTTTTATTAGTTTACTCGGAAGCTTTTGAATCTCAAAAAAGCAAGATCAAATTTTCGAATTTTCGAACCTTCAATTGTGCATGCCAGTGGAAGAGTTTATCAACCGTTGCTGCACCCAAAACTATGATTTCTGTATATTCCTTATTTTTATTCACGAGTAATTTTGTCTGATTCTACAGTTTTGAGAAATTGACATCTAAAGATTGCTGTTTGCACATAATGGTCGGTAGAGGAATCAGTGAGAGTGACCAAATGTAAGCCCAGTTAGAACTTCAAGCTTGTAATTTGGCAACGTATACATAAAACCAAGTGTACATAATAACTAAGAGTGTGACAAGCGTCTCACTCTTAATTATTAAGGCCGGGGACATCGTCTACACGATAACAGCTGAACCCCTACACAAATTAGACCCCAGTGACCTCTCCCATAAATGAGTACCGAGTACACATTTGTGTATGCTAACTCGCTTGTATGTTTATGTGTTGAAGCTCGACAGTGGCCAGTTGCTGATAGAACGCTTTTGGATACTCACCTGTGGGAGGGGTTACTGGGGTCTGATTTGCGTAGAGGGCTAGCCGTTATCGTGCAGATGATGTCCCCGGCCTTAATAACTAAGACTGTGGCGCTTGTTGCACTCTTAGTTATTATGTACTCTTGATAAAACCAAGCAATTAACTATCTACGCATACGCATGCTCAAGTGCGGTCTTAACCTCCGTTAGCGCAGTGGTTTCGTACTGCTGCGCTATAAAGTGGAGGATCATGTCAAGTCTAGAGCTTGGGAAAAAATAAGTTCTAGCATCCAATTTCTGCTATCCCCCTGCTGGCAATTCAATTCCAAGGGGTGGCCGCCTTAGGGTGGAGCTGCCGCGGTGGGCTTACTGCATAAGCAGCAATAGGCACATCGCCGGCCTTGTCAAACGCCTCGGTTAATTGCGAAGGCAATTAGTCGGTGTCAGTTCCCCTCCCCAATCAAAAATCAAATTCGTGCAGTACTGACGCCACTCCTAACCGGCGTGAGCTAACTGGAGTGAGGCGAACTAAAAAAAGTGCGGTCTTGCTGTGAGATATGCGCAGCAGCTTGGCAAGACTCCATTGAAATTAGTACAAACTATTTCTTTGTCACGCTTGTTCAATGTCATTAGCTTCATGATTTAGCTAGCTTTCGTCGGTGTAAAAACCTTGGCTTCCAAAATTAGCTGTCAGAAAATTACAATTTCGTACAATATGCAATAATTTTGTATTTTGTATATTTTGTAATAATATAATTTTGTTTGGTTGATATTTTGTGGCTGACCAGTTCCTGATCAAGTCAAGTGACTTCTAAAGTTCGCATCAAAAACTAGCGCTTTAGTATTTAAATTTCAAAAGAGGGAGTAACCCTTGTTTTCCGATTTTGTTAAAATTGTTTTCGTCTTCCAAATTTTGCACATTGTCCCAAATTCTTGCACTTCGCATTTTTTCTATTTTTAGAGAGATTCCTCCTGTCAGCTGCGATGGTCCTGGCACTTCACCGGGTGAGGTAGTTTTACCTTGTTTAAAAATAAATACTTAAAGCTCACTTTTGGAGTGATTTTGGAAATGAACTGTTTAAATAACTTTTAAATTTTACTCAAGGAATTCATGCGCCTGAGTACAAGGGAGACTCGTCCCCGGCGTTTGGATGTCGGACTTTGGGAACGCCAGTGGCCGGGTGGTCCGGCTCTTGGCCCGGTATCTGGCTAGGAGCCTGGATAACCCTGCTTTCTGGAGTTCCCTGTGTTTTCGTAGCTCTGTTTAATCTTAATTGTCGGTGTTTTGTGAGATATACTTAGTTTTATGTTTGTTTTCTTTGTTATTCTTGTCTGCGACTTATTCGTTTGTGTGTTCTAGATTGTTCTGTGGATGTGATTGGACCCCCTGCCCCCCCTTGATGGGCGTGATGTGGGAGTGTCCCCCTTGACTTGGCTCAGAGAAGGCGCGTCCTCGTACCGGTTGCCGGTTGCCTTGGCTCAGTCTTCATTCTGGTTCGAATGGTTTTTCCATGTGCTTTCAGAGGTCGGCTTGTTACTATGCGGCCCGTTATCTTTCTTGCCTGGGGTATGGCCTTGGTCATTAGATCCTTGGTTGGCCTAGTTTTGGTCCTTGCGCGGCCTAATTGGGCCCTTCTTTTCTGACGTTGGCCTTCCTGGCTTGTTTGTAACAGACTTCCCTGGTTTTCCCGGCGTCTGGCGTTTATGTCGGGTTTGTTCGGCCATGTGTCTCGGTGGTCCTGTTTGTTTCCGCGGCGCTTGGTCACGTTGGTTGATCCTGGTGAGCTGGCCGGGGCGAGTTGACACTGATTCGGAGCCGAATGCTTTCCTTTCCTCTGGCACTCCGACGAACACTGGCAATTCTGGTTTTTTGGTGTGCTGTTTTGTACTGCTTATATTTGTTGTGCTTAATTTTTAAGGGTTATTTATAGTAGGGGAAAACTTTGCTGTGCTGTGGCGTTGTGTCTCTACTGCTCACTCTTTTGGGGTAGTCGTTTTTTCGCGCGGTTACCAGTCACCTAAATGCAGCTTTTGTTTATTGTGGTGCAGTGCCAGACGCGATAGTTTTACCCGCAGTCGGGTCCGATGGTCATGCCGGACACCGTGGTCGGTGGTCAGTGGGTAGGGTCCCACAGTGTGGAGTCCTCACTTTTGTCCATATTTCTTGCCGAAACCATTCGTTTTATCACTAGTTTTACCTAAGCTAATTGATAAGTTTTACCCCACTAATCTTGTGTTAGTAACTGCGCGGGGGATGTCGGTTTCAAGAGAGGGGGTTGTTGTGATGCGCAGCAGCATTGCAAGATTTTATTGAAATTAGTACGAACTATTTCTTTGTCACTCTTGTGCAATGTCTTTAGCTTTATGATTTAGCTAGCTTTCGTCTGTGTAATATCTACTAAAATTAGCTATCAGAAAATTACAATTTTGTACAATATTGAAATTAGTTTGCGAATATATAAGAGAGGGAACTTTCGACAAAAGCGGTCACTTTTCGATTCAGTTCACCATCGAAGGATCTTATCACTATCTGCTCAGGAGGACTAGAGGTTGGCTTATGGGGGAAATGGGAGTCCAGTTGGACACGGTTTTTATTTTGAATTTTGTATTTGAAATCTCAAATTGGGATTGTTTATTCGAAATAAAGCATATGTTTGCCAATTTCTGAAATGATTCCTAGGATCTTAAATTCACACACTCTTCACGAACAGTCAATCTTTCCTGTTTATTTTAGTCTACTCTAAGATTCAAATTTAACATTGCAATAATACCTGAAACTTATATGTAGCGGTAGAGAAACAAAAACAGAACGCAGCAGAGGAGGAACAGGTAAACACAGACTTTCACAACAAAAACTACATCATATCTTACGTTTCTGTGCATTGTTTTGCAGCCCTTTCCAAGCAATTGATATACGGCCTCATTCTGTTGCTCGCAGAGTTGCACACGTTCTACAAATAAATTGATTTGTCAGTAGCAGAATAGAGCACAGTATCAAACAAGGTAAGGTTACATAACACACACCCAGTACAGAAAGCTTAGTTATTACATTAATTGAAGTTTAATGTCCTGTTTGATGCTAGTCCACCTAATCTAACTATGTATTCTTTCAAATTTCACGAAACCCTTTAAGAATAAAAAGAATGAAAAAGTTTGATTATCAGAGCAATTTTAGACCTGGCTAAAAGTTTGCCCTCAAATTTCGACTTCAAATTTGGATCTTAGAAACCTCTATCTATCCCTTTACTCTGGTTATTTTTATTATAATCTATTAGAAATTATTTAGAAATCTATTAGATTACTTGTAGCATCTGCAACTAAGAAAATTGAAATCAGTTCAACAAACCAGCTCAAATATTCAATTCTTCGTGATGGAGGGAACCTGTAATCAGGGTTTTTTTTTGAAAACCGGACATGTTCCAAAATTGTTCTTTTTTAAAAAATTTTGTTCTTTTTTAAGTGAAATTGTTCTTTTTTCCAAAAATTTCGTAAAAAATGGAAAAATGTAATAAAAATTTAGGTTAAATAAAAATACAAATAAAAATGTAATAAAAAGTATAATTATTTAAAAGTTTGAACGGCTTACTACATACAACAATTTATTATAATTAAGTACGTGTATATGAACGCTCACACTTCACGAATAAACAAATTTTATAAAAACCTTCTTGGCTTCATGAGATCAAACTATATAAAATTTGGAGAAATTAAAGAAACGCAATTTTAAAATTTAAAGATCTTGCTTTTGTCTCTATTCTTTTTTGAAAACGGGAGAAATATTTTTGAAAATTTATCTCACACAAGAACTCTCTGAGGAATATCCCCTCGCCTGCTGCTAACATTTGTATATAAATTGGGGGGTCTGGGGGGCGAAGCCCCCCAGAAGTTGAAGAAATTTTTTGAAATTTTGCTTTTTCGGCTAAGGAAAATATTAATTTTGTGTTCTTTTTCAACTTCTAATTTTGCTTTTTTCTCTGTTCCTTTATTGTTCTTTTTTAAAAATTTTTGTTCTTTCTGGAAAAAATGTGTTCCAAAGAACACTTTTTGGAACAAAAAAAAACTCTGCCTGTAATCAGTACCTGAGTGGTTCGTGTCCCCTCCCTAGACGCTGTTCAGCTTCTTTTTTCTTCAATCCTGAATAAAGCCTTTCGCATTAACGACTATGCGTTGGCTTTACCGCTCTATTTTACCACTTGTTTTATATCCAGATACATAGTTCCATTGCAAGATTCTAAGATAAGTCGGCACTTAGGATGCTGACTTAAGGTGGTGATTCCTTTTGGGATATAGCTACAGCTTAAATTGTTAGCCTACAGCTTAAATCAAGTGCAAATTCGATGAAACTTTCCAAAATAAATTATTTAGCATACTATCATACTGCGTAAAATCCCCCGATTCGAAGATTCGAAAATTTTGTTCAGACAAGTTTTGTCAATTTCTGGCAGTTGAGAAGCAATTATGATTACATTCATTCGAAAGATCTCAACAAGCTCAACATTTTCACCCTTGAAAGTATTTTTATTTGTTGCTATAGACCATTTTCTTGTTTGGCGTCAAAAATAAGCTCTATTCACAGGAATCAAATAAGTCATCATTTCTTAAACTATGCAAGCCGTAAACGTAAAGTAACAACGTCGATCTGAAGGTTTATCTGGAGCATGTCCAAGACATGAATGTCTTCCAATTGCTATCTCGTAGGCTGCTGTCATAAACATGCAGTTTTTGCAAAAAACACTACCAAAATTGCTCCAGCGACTGTGGAGCATTTACCATGCAAGTGCAGGGTTGCCACTTTGCAGACGTGTTTTGCACAAAAACCCCAGGCTGCTTTTTTTAGCTGCACCGGTAGCTACATTCTAGCTAAGGTTGAGTAAAGTAAGGAGGAAAATCCAGGTTAGTCATACATTTTAGCTTACTTCTTCATAACGAAGAGCGATTTCATAAAAACTAAAAAATGGTCCTAATCGTAAAAAATCTGCTTAGATTTTGGTTAAAATGTTATCCACACTCCTCTGTAATGAGATTTCTAGGTATGTTTATAATTTTTAATCAGTAAGGCGTTTAATAGTTTATTTTTATTTGAGTTTTTGAATATTTTCGATAACTGGGTGTCGAATCAAGTGCTGGCATATTTGTATAGTAGCTTTGTGGGCACCTTATCAGAAAAGCGAGAGAGCTGCGATGGTATTTGGTTTGCAGGACTGAATGGCAGGATGGTATATGGCCAGTCTATTTCACTCAGTACTGGGTAAAATGAATGTTTTACGGCTGGCACAACAATAGAATATCCGGTTTCTTGCTAGTTCCCGTGTTTCCCGTGTTTGTTTGTTATTTGTAATGGGTTGAGCCAACCGAACTTCTACGTTTTGCATGTAAATAGTTTGGCGCGGAGGATTTCCGTCTTATCTTCAACACATGTCCCTAGTACGCAGGTTTTTTTGCCCAACCATTTTTCATAATTTTGTAATTTCTATGCATTGCTACAGTCGATTTACTTCCATTTCTTCGCTCTGTAACTTGTTTTGCAAACGATCACTGTCTGCCCTTTTTGATATTGCCGAAAATCGGGAGTTATTTGGCTGTCACTTGATTGGCTGTGGTTGAACAGATCAATAAATAGTTAAAACTGCCATTATAATTTTCTTGCGAAAAGATTGATTTTGCGCTTGCACTGTATTTGTTTCATTAGTGTTTCTCTAGACTTTAGACTTAAATTTAAATTGTTTAAAATAAGCAGATAGATCATAATTTTCCACCTAGCGGTTTAGTCGATAACTTTGTATAAGTCACAGTGGTGTAGTGGTGAGAGTGTCCGCTTCGAGCTAGTCCGGGCACAGATCGAATCCTTCTTTCGATATAATTTTACTTTTACTATTGGCAATGGCAATAAAATACTGCCATGATTTTGTCCCAGAAACCACAAATGTTGGGGAGTTGAAACTAGTCAGATGCTTACGTTACAGCAGAACAATATGCACCATGAAAAACATCGAGCACAAATTTCAAACACTACGGCAGTATTATTCCCCCTTTAAGGGGTACTTGATGTATGACTGTGGAAGCTATGTTTCAACATTTGGCTGATCTCGAAGTAGTGCTTAATTTCATTTCCTTCACTAGATATTTATGATATTTATTTTTAGCTCTAACTGTTATTTAATATTCTGTTATTCCGTTGCCTTTGTGTACCTTTCATTTTTTATCTGAAATTCACAAATCATAGCATGATATTATTGTACCTTTGAGTGTTATTAGTTGTACTTATGTACTCCTGTCAGTTTTCTTGATGCTGGTGCTTGTCAGAGTCCGAATATTTGGACTGCCAACATGTTGTTTCAGGGGAGGGGCTCAAGCTTTGTAATTAGATAAACGTTGTCTTTGATTTCTCTGAAAGATTGAAAGGTCTAAAGGAAATAACCCGTAAGGGGTCAAGTTTTACGACTCGAACTTTGTGTATGACGAGATCCCGACCATTAATGCACTTACCAGAAATAAAGCAATTCCTATGAATGCATTAATCAATGGAAATTGAAGAAGACCCATCGCAGAAAACCAGCCAACAGCAATGTAGAAATCTATGTAGGTATCTGAGAGATCACGTCTAACAGACTGCTTTGACGAACTGATACTGCTCTGGTTGGGTCGGAGCTTAAATAGCAGTTCTGTTGGCAACCAAATTTAATGAATAACAATCAGTATCTTTCCACCGAGTTTCCATTTATCAAGATGCCTAATGATTTCTAGCCGATATATCACAACATAATCACAATAAGTAAGCCAGGAAATTGTTGGTTAACTTCTGCACTCGAATACTGTTCACTCGTGATTTGAAGTACTTGGATATACAGCTTCACGACGAATTGACGTAACTAACAAAGTATTGAGAAACTTTTCCAACTATAATTTATAATGCCTATTGTTTACATTGTATTCAGAGGCAGAAAACAATACAACTACTAGCTGACTTGGTTTCCTCACATTCAGTCTATTTATCAGAGGAACCACTGCGTAGGCATACCACCAGGAAGTTTTCGAGAGTTGACTACTGCGCTAGAATCCACTCGTGATTTGGAGGACTTGGATATAGAGCTTCATAATAAATTATCGTAATTCTGCTTATTTGTTCTCTAGCAATGATAAATAACAACGAATAAGGGAAAATACTCTACTGTCATTTATTGTGTTCTATTGTTTTCGAGAAACAGGCATGTAGAAACAGAAACGATACAACGGTTAGCTGACTTGTTTTGCTCAAATTCAGTTCATTTATCAACGGCTAGCTGACTTGTTTTGCTCAAATTCAGTTCATTTATCACAAGGTAACCAACTATACTGAGTAGATGTACCCGAAAGTCTTCATTAGTTGATTTCGGCGATAGGATACTGTTCTAGTTTGGAAGAGTTGAATATACAGCTTCATAATAAATTAAGGTAATTCTGCTTAATTGCGTTGTTGCAATGATAAATAACAACGAATAAGGGAAAATTCTCTACTACCATTTATTGTGTCCTTTTGTTTTCGAGAAACAGGCATGTAGAAACAGAAACGATACAACGGTTAGCTGACTTGTTTTGCTCAAATTCAGTTCATTTATCACAAGGTAACCAACTATACTGTGTACGTGTACCAGAAAGTCTTCATTAGTTGACTTCGGCGTTAGGATACTGTTCTAGTTTGGAAGAGTTGAATATACAGCTTCATAATAAATTAAGGTAATTCTGCTTAATTGCGTTGTTGCAATGATAAATAACAACGAATAAGGGAAAATTCTCTACTACCATTTATTGTGTCCTTTTGTTTTCGAGAAACAGGCATGTAGAAACAGAAACGATACAACTGTTAGCTGACTTGTTTTGCTCAAATTCAGTTCATTTATCACAAGGTAACTAACTATACTGTGTAGGTGTACCAGAAAGTCTTCATTAGTTGACTTCAGCGATAGGATACTGTTCTAGTTTGGAAGAGTTGAATATACAGCTTCATAATAAATTAAGGTAATTCTGCTTAATTGCGTTGTTGCAATGATAAATAACAACGAATAAGGGAAAATTCTCTACTACCATTTATTGTGTCCTTTTGTTTTTCGAGAAACAGGCATGCAGAAACAGAAACGATACAACGGCTAGCTGACTTGTTTTGCTCAAATTCAGTTCATTTATCACAAGGCAACTAACTATACTGTGTAGGTATACCAGGAAGTTTTGAATAGATGACTTTTGCGCTGGAAATGGGGGGGCGGCTATTGTCGGGTAAACTCTTACACTGTGGGCACACACTCTGAAAAAGACTCCTGTAGAAACTATAGGATTTCTTGTAGTTTTCTATAAAAGTGCTCCTGTGGGGTCAGTCACTAGCAGAGCTTCCTGTGTTAAGGGGGGGGGCACTAAAGGTTTCCCCCGACTTTGTCCGATTGGCCTACTTTTTGGCGAAGATATAGAGCATGGGTGTGGTCAAAAATATCGGGTAATGAGATCTTATCAACCTTCCAGCCATGTGCAGCCGTCGGGTTTATGTGCCCGGCCTCCTTTTGTGCCAAATTACAGCCTTATAGCTCTCACCAGTAATAAAATTTTCCTTTCGTTAGCCAAAAATTTTTAAATTTCTGCCGAAACTTCAAGTTTGAAGAGTACCCAGAGATGCTGATAAGATGCAGATGTCTAGTATTTTCTGCAGATCGGGGCACATGTACTAAATCATATTTGCAAATGGCAGCTTTGAAGCTAGGGTCTGCACCCAGCAGAAATTTTTAATTAATTATGTTGGTAGTTGTGAAAAACGGGGGGTCGGGCACATAAACCAGACGGCTGCACATGGCAAGGCAGATAAGATCTCAGTACCCGATATTTTTGGACCAAACCCATGCTCTACATCTTCGCCAAAAAGTAGGCCAGTCGGACAAAGTCGGGGCAAGTCGATTTTAGTAGCCCCCCCTTAATCACTAAAGTAACTCTTGTATTTTTGACCGGCCTATCGAATAGTAAAAACTACAGGAAGTACTTTCTTGTAGAGTAAACCTGTAAACCAGTGAAAACTACAGGTTTCATTTGTATTGAATACTAGTCTAACTTGTAATCCAATCTACCAAAGTTTATCCGGTAAATACTACCAAGGATGACCTGTAGAAATAAGAGTTAACCTGTAATTTCTACAAAAGCTTTTTGTATTTATCAACTACAGAAGTGATTCCTGTAGTTTCTACTGGAGCATTTCTAAGAGTGCAGCTACCTTGAGGCACTGCTGTCCTGGCCAATAACCGCATGTCAGTTTGGCTCGGGGACAGACATGTGCAGGAGGGGAAGTTCTGGGGAGGTAAACCGGCGGCCGAAGGCCGCAGGAAAACCGGATTTTCCGGTTTTTTGCCCAATACCGGATTCTTGGAGGGGGGTTGAGGGACCCCTCTGGGGGGGTGAGGTCCAGGTCTGGGGGTGAAACCCCCCCAACCCCCCGCAAGCACATGTATGATCGCGGCCTCGTTTTCTGTCCCCTTCCTTGGCCTTCGCTTCTCGGCTTCTTGACTGCCTTCACGTAGTCTGCGGAGAATAGCATCTGTCGGGTCTTCTGATGTACCCAATGATGCTGAGCCAATTACAAAATACAAAAAACAAGTCAGGCTGCAGTAAAAGCTTTGGTTGAGACATCGGTTAGATCATTCCATGCTTCTATCAAATAGCTGGAGAGTGGGGACCAGATAGGAGGGGAAGTCTTGCAGGAGGGGAAGTTGGGGGGGGGTGTGAATCGGTGGCCAAAAGCCGCCGAAAATTCGGATTACTTCCGTTTTCTTGGCTACAAGCCGGAAAAATAGATTCTAGGGGGGAGGGTGGGTAGTGAAGTCCGCCCTAGCCGGTCAAAAGCAGGGTTGAGAAAGGAGAAGGGTTGTGGGTGTGGCCAGCCCACGTTGAAACTAGCCCGTAATATCCAATGGATCCAGAGATATGGTCATCGACGTGACGCTAGGGTTGTTCCAATAAGAAATTTTCCGGGCCGGGCCCGGGCCCGGGCTCGCTCGTTCCTCCGGGCCGGGCCCCGGGCCGGGCCCGGCCCGGGCCCGGAGCCCGCTACACGGCCCGGACGGCCCGGCCCGGAGCCCGCTACACAACCCGAGCTCCCGCAACCAGACCCACTGCTAGCTAAACTGGACAACCTACTTCGAAGTTATTATTATTAAATGCAGGAAGGTTTGACACAAGCTTAACTTTCAAGGCATTCTTGTTATGTTTAAGGACAGGCTGTAAATTTTGCTTATCTGTATTGGTCAATGTAGACATTATGGGGATCAAAATAGCACTACCAATAAAGTGCAAACACTAAGCATTCAGCACTTCAGCAGTCAGCAAACCGCTCACAAAACTAATCCCAGTATAGATGTATAAGACTTTTTTGGACCAACAAATTGCAAAAGAAACACTTTCAAACGGCCAATCTCATATCACACCACCTTGCCTTCACATAAACGTATACAAAATCTAGACAAAGAAATCTGGTGTATATAACTAGCTGTGGATTATATGCAATATACAGGGGAATAAATGACTAACTGCTATAGTGCTCTCCCTGTCATAATGAGCCCGGTGAGCCCGGTAGGCCCGGTGGGCCCCGTGAGCCCGGTGGGCCCGGAAGGATTGACCGGGCCTTGTAGCGGGCCGGGCTTTTCACGTCCTCCGGGCCGGGCCCGGGCCGGCCTCAGACAAAAAATTTCCGGGCCGGGCCTGCACCGGACCGGCCCGGGCCCCGGGCCCGGTCCGGGCCCTGAGCCCGCTACACGGCCCGGGAACAACCCTACGTGACGCCAGCACATACTTAGATTTTATGCTTAAGCTATGGTTCACTTGTCACTCATTGTTGGTCTTTTTATGTTTTAACGCATGAAACCAATGATTTCAAGATACAATAATTCCGCCATTCAATTGCTTCAGTGTTTTTGAAATGCAACACGCAACCAAACAGAAAAGATCTTACCACTGAGGAATACAGTTCTGTCTATAGTTAATTTTTTAATGCTTCGCATTCAACTTACAAAATCCGACATTGGTGGACCATAGTTTCTACTGCTCGGAGCTTTAGCATTTTCGATGTAGTCTATCCTGTGGATGTTCCAGTGAATCACCTTCGCACAAGAATATGCAATTGCTGTTTTGGCAAGCATATACTGGGATTGCGTAATTTCTGCTTCTTACAACCCATCTCAAAAACATTACAAAACAACAAGGGCATGGAGAGCAGCTGATTTTGCTACTATATATTACTTTTAGTCAAGCCGAGGTTGATGCTATTCCTACCGCCGTTTTGCTAGCGGGAGTGGCCAATAGATCGCCAATAGCTTCAGCAACTTTCCAAAAATGAGCTCAGGTTTGACGGGGGGCATAATAGACGTGCCCGTCCCTCCTTCATGAGGAGGGGGGGGTCGAGGAAAAGGGAAGAGAAAATTCAGAGTCATCTACTAAGGGTCGAAATATCTTAATAATTTATCAAATCAAGCAAACAATCCAGGAATTACATTCAATTTAATCAAAAATTTAGCTTAAGGGGGGGGGTCGCTTTTTGGGCGATTTTTCGACCATCTCCGATTTTGCTCATTTTCACGTATTTTGTAGTCCCAATGGGCCCTCAAAACAAGACAGGTGCGTTTTGCGTAATATTGCTTCAATCGTTCTGTAGAGCCCTTAAAAGGTGATCTTGACATGTGTTAAACATAGGACAATGAAAAAGTTAGGTTAAAAAGTTTGTGGCAGAAAAATGTTTCGCTGTATGAAAGATACAGCGCTGCAACTGTGTTGTACATGTTAAGGACATATCAGAGAGTGCAAATAACCCTTCTGGTACAATTCTGTTGAGTGTCTGATTTTTTGCGATTTTTCAAAGTCAAAATTTTGTAAAAATGGTGCTTTTTGTACCACGAAAAACAGGACCAGCGAAACATTTTCGCCTGTCCTGCACGATTGGCAAAAGCTACAAAAATCGCTTATAGATAATTGCACTCTACGTATACTCAGAATTCTTATGACAGTAGTTGCACAATTCTACCATTTGTAGTGCTCTCAAAAAACTTGCCGCAAAATCTGCTAATTTTGCCAAAAATCACCATTTTGCACAATTTTCACGTTCTTTTAGTAACTTCTCACTCGTTACCCACTCAAAAGTCACCAAAATTGGCACATAAAACTCTCAGTGCCTGCCGGACATTATGCTAAAGGCAAATGCTTCAAGGTAGAACTTTTCTGTCGTGTCGGCTCCTTTGATCTCTTTAGGTCACAAAAGTCAATTTTTGAAATTTCCAAAATATAGACAAATTGGGTATCATTCGATAGCTACTGATGAGCTGAACAACTTTTCTAATAGAACTGTGTGTCTGAAATGTGGTATCTGAAAGTTAGAGCAAGTTAAAGTTTGAGGGCACAGTTAGTTGAAAAAGGCTCAGTTCACAATTGAAAATGTACTGTGAATGACTGGGTGGATATCCCGGAGTCGTTTTAGTATTAAAATATTAGCCAACCCTCAGAATTAATTTGCCATATTAGCTGACCCAAATTTCGCTGCCGTTCTGCCTCAGCATGACCTTGGAGGGCAAATCACAGTGATTTTCAAGTTTTCCAACTTTATAGCTGAATATCTCGGCCATAGTTTGATTTCGAACTCTAATGTTTTGTCTTGTTTTTGAGAACATATGTACCTATAGTGTGCATGAAAATGAGCGAAATCCGTGACTATCGATTTTGACCCAAAGCGACCCCCCCCCCTTAAGCCCACAAAAAGAGCAAAGGAGAAAATTTAGCAAAAGTCATCTAGAAAGGAATCAAGCACTAAACGACATATATACGTACGTCAGAGACTCAAAAAGACCAAGCCACACAACACTAACAGTTAAATGTAAAAATACTAAAAAGAAAAAGAAACAGGAAACCTTCACACCCCCAAAGATAAAATGGTAAACGAAGAAAAAACTGAAAAAATAATTTCAAAGCACCAATTTCGCACCAACCCGTAATAAAAGGGGCAAGAAACGTAATAAACATGAGAACCGTTTACGGTGGTGGTATCCTTCTGTGTAGTGCTTTTGTGGTGTTTTTTTAAAACGTCTGACAAAACAAAAACTGTTTTCTTGTTATCGCCTGTTCAAGTCGAAGAGTTGAAATGAGACAGGTATACCCTACGTAGCTGTAACAAGCACATTCTAAGCTTTAAAATGATACAAAAATTATCGTTGAATTCCAAGAAATGAGCGAATTACAGTCTTTCAAAGATTGGTGCAAATACCCTTAAGGTGCTGGTATCGTTTTGGGCAGTGCTTTTGTGGTGATTATTTGAAGCGCTATAACTTTCGCAATTTTGGGAGTTGGAAAGAGGTGTATACATCATTTTAAAGCTTATAACATTAACATAAGCTTACGAAACTGGCAAAATTTAGCACAAAACTAGCAAACATGTTCTGGCATACTGACATCAGATAGGCTGAATACAGACCAAAAATTTTCGAACATCGATGTCTCAAAACTGTAGAATCGGCCAAAATATTTTCTTGTGCCATGATATGAAGGACATATGGGCCGAGGGACATTTTTGGATTTGGCTCAACAAGTCACAGTCACAATACTCCAGAAAATCCGGCAAATGTGCGGTGACACGAAATTTCGCAACTTTGTATTCAGTTTTCTCGCAACTGGAGATGTTTTAGCTCAAACCAAGAAAAATGTCCCTCCGCAATAGGGCGAATTTTCATTCAGCCAAAAAATAGGCAAATCTATTGGGTAGTTTTTGAGAAATCGATGTTCTAAACAAAATAATCGCAGTTTTGCCAAAATGGTTTTTCGGCCAACTCTCTAGCTTAAAGCAATAAAGTCCGGCTAATACGCATTCATAAAATGGGCATGTGGACGCTGCATGGATTGAGTATAAATAAGCCAACTTTGTCCTTAAGATGTGGCAGCAATTTTGAAAAAAGTGATTTCCTCAAAAATGGCCGTTTTTTGACCCTAAAACAGTTTTTTGCTTATACTGACGTAACCACTGGAGGTAGCTCAAAAGTTGTAAAAGCAAAAATGTTCATGTTCGCGTCCTCTTTCCAGCCATAACAACCAATCTCGTGTCTTGTCTACCTACTGGTAGCCTAAGGCCATAAACCAAAAGTTCTTTCACCTAAAAATGTGAGACTGGTCCCAGAATGTTAAAGAGCAACAAAATAGCATATTTCGAAAGTTTCATCTACTTTCATAAAGATTTGGAACCTATAAGTTCAAATTTACACAAAAGGACACCACCACCTTAAGTGGGACGATCCGGCCGATCGCTGCCCGGTGGGCAAACAGCCGCTCATTCCAGATGTCAGTTAACTCTTGATTCAAATTTGGAAAAAGTTAAGCCACCGCAAAATCATCATAACTTTACCCAACCAATTTCGTTTTCCTTCCTTGTGAGCACAAGAAACTTCACTGGTAAGATGATATTGCAACAGATTTTGCAGTTCTTTCTTGGTCAAACCAATACCCCAGTATGGGCCACGAGTTGCGTCAACCAGCAATCGGGTGGCCGAATCGCGTAAAAATTCAACAAACTCAGGACAAGCCGTTGCCTTTGCGCGCAAGACCTCCGGCATGACGAATGTTCGCACATGCATCTCCTTACCCTGCCACATTCTACGAACGACAGATCTGGAAGAAGCCAAGACAAAATTTGCTCTGCTGCGAATTTGCAATAGAAAGGATTCAATAATTTGAATTCAGCGTGAATACAGACTCCACAATTCAACCCAACCATTCTCACCCGGAATATTTTTAGGCTCAAGACAAAACATATTAGTGGCCGGGTCAAAAGCACCCTGAAAAACAGAAATTGGGTGAAAATACGGAAAATTTGATGCACGCATCAGAACATGTGACAAACATTCGTCAGTAACGGTCTGCGCCACCTCGACCATTTTCTGAGACCTGGTCTTCCAAACTTTAAGCAAGACTGTCGACTGCTGGAAACGGGCAACAGATGGATAATTATTGATAAAAGGAAAAATCTAGCAACAAGATCAGCTAACGCGGCAATTTTATAGGGACCAAAACCAACGACCTGAAAAGATACAAAAAGAACTTGATCCCCCCGAAGAACCGCAGGAAATTTGATCGAAAGTTTCCAATATTCCTGGTACCTCCAACTGAATACGAAAAGAGGAGTGGGAGAGAGCTTCCAACTTATCCCATTTAATAACAGGTATCGCTTCAGTACATAAGAATATCCAAAACGTGAAAATATTTTTCAATAGAGACTCAGTCAACGCAAAAGGCGCATGCTTCAGTTTTTTCAAATAGTTATCCCAATAATTAAATGAACTCTAGAAAATAGTATTCAGAAGAGAAGAATCGAGTTTCGAAGAAAAATCAGGTAAAGTAACCACTTGCCACTCAAATTCAGAATACACTCGCAACGGAACGGCCCTACGATCCCCAAACAGCTGACCAAACTGCCTGATGATAGGGTGGATCTATCTCTTGTGGACCCTCGAATTTAGGACCGCCATGCGCGGCGTTTGGAACGTCCAGCTTTTGGAGAGTCATCTATGGACTTTTCATAAACTTTGCTAGGATAGTCCAAATCTAGCACACGCGGTCGCGAGACCGGCTTTCTTTCCTGATCGTCTTCACTCGATTCAGAGCTAGACATTTTCCTGGGTCCTCTCAATTTTGGTTGTTTTTCAGGAGATGGTTGACTTTGCTCTTCTTCTGAATCACTGGAGCTAGAGGGTTGTGAAATTTTCGAAACCTTGGATAGAACAGCAGGAAGCCCCTTTTTGCTCTCAATTTGTTAACAACAGAAACGTTAGGGTCTCGAGCCCGTCGGGCTAGTCCACAAACGATAACCGAATTTATGTGAGCAACTAGCTCCTCACTCTCATCCTGATTTGGGCACATAGATCATGGGAGAACTCCAGGGACTAGTTGACGGCCTAATTAGTCCGTGTTTTAGCATCTCAGTAAGCTCCTCCAGTAGTGGTTGCCTCAGGTGTATCGGGAATCAGTAAGGGATAGCATACAATGGCTTGGCATCACCAGTGTTGATGTGTGCTTTAAAAAGTGTACATTTGCCAATGTCAAAAGGATGTTGTGAAAAACAATTTCTATTCTAGTTTAAAAGCCCAAGAAGTTGCCCAATTTCAGTTTTGTCAAATTTTCCTGATCAAACGAAATTTCGCGCATGGGTTCGGGTAAGTCACTCAGGATACATGTTCGGCTGGTAAGACAGGCGTTAACATTATACTCAGGCTTCCCACAGCCACTTCTACCAAATTTTGGAGGATTTCTCAAACAGACGGATTCCCCCTTCTCATTAACGAGCGTTCGGTAACTACGAATGTTAGTACCTCGACGCAGTTCATTCTGCGGCGTCACATTTCCAAGTGTAGAATTTTCGTAGATTGTTACGGCTTGCCCCGTTTTATTCTTCATAAGAACAGGGACCAATCTCTGTCTCAAGTTTACCATAGCCGGCATTACCTGAATGCTAGAGTTTTCAGCGGCAAATTCAGCTTCGGCTGGCTCGAAAAGTCTATCATATTTTAGTTTTTCCAGGCTCTCAACTAATGCTGGCACTGCGATTTCGAAGTAGGCTGCTATTATAGCCTTTCGGATTGCAGAAACTCGGTATGCCGTGTGAGTAACAGGCGCTTGGTGAATCAGCTTGGCGATCATTGGAGGACGTTCAGGATTACACAGTCTTAATTCCCCTTGAGCCAAACTTAGAGTAAGTTCTCCACCATGCTCGTGTAGGAAATCTGTTCCTATTAGGCAATCCTCAGCTAGTCCCTTAGGAACCAGAAAGGTGTGCTCGACAGTTATTCCCGGAGTGTCATAGAATTCAACAGGTACTTTAATAGCTCCACGAAACTTTAAGGCTTGACCGTTAACTCCTTCGGCTTGCAATAGTCTGTCCATTGGTATTATTTTCAAATTGAGAAATTTAACTAAACTTTCGTTCATCAAACTCAAATTTGCGCCAGTGTCCAATAGCGTTTGCACCGGTTGCCCTTTCAAATATACGTAAATCATGGGTAGTGATCTCGGCGGCATTGCACTCACTTCCTCCATACAACAAGTGTAAGGTTCTCGCTGGGTCATGCCTATTAGAAAAGTTTCTCCCGTCTTAGACTTTGTCGGTATAATGAGTGGCAGAGTCACACGTGTACCGTCAAGTGCAGGCCATGTGATAGTATGTTGGCCAAAATCTAAAGAGATTTCCCCCGGAAAAGTTACCATAAAATCAGATCCCAGAATACAGTCAGTGGTCAGTTTCTCAACTACTAATAATTTCCAATTGTGAACGGGTAAACGTTTTTTCGGCTCCAGCAAAAATTATGGGAATTCTCACATAACCTAAAATTTGACACTTTCCCCCATTTGCGGTACGTAGGGACCCCAAGGTTTCAACGGGTGTAGTGACTAGGCCTGTCTGGTAACCAAGTTCTGTGATACTATCGACAATAGTGATCCCGTATCAAAAAGGCGTTGACTGGCTATCCCACCAATAATAAACTAATCATGAGTTGTATGGTCCTGACCATTAAAACTGAGTGAGCGCTTACTGTTCTACCTGAACCTCGAGCGGACAGTCGTGTCTGTGGTCCTAATCCATCAGACTCAGACTGACAGGTCTTATGTTGTGTTTAAAAGGACTGGTGGCGGCATCAGCGTGCGCGTGAGAGGAGTTTGCGGCATCCTCTTCCTCAGATCCTTCAATAGCCACTTGACGCGAAAACCGTACAATCCTATTCCCTTTTCCCTTAAGGGTTGACTTTCCTCAATATCATCTGTCAGAGGCCATGAACTAAAATCCAAGTGATCCTGTCCATAATCGGACATAGACGAAGCGTAGGAGTTGTCTCTTGAAATTGGTTTATAATGGGTGGTTGCGTGGCACCTGTTAGCCATAGACCTTCGATTACGCTCGGCGAACGAAGTTTCGAGACTTTCAGGATGTCGGTAGGGCATTGGATCACTCTTGACTGAAAGGTTGCCTAGTTCTAATAATGGTACTTCTTCTTCATAACCACTAAACAGATTTTCCTGTAGCTTCTGATTTTCAATAGGTGCCGAGATGGCAGGCCTATCAGGTCGGGGGGAAGATGACTTACGGTTCCTAATTTTGGTCCGAAATTTTCGACCATATGGGGTAATCCACTAGATAATGAAACAACCTAGTAACACGATGACTACCATTAAGCCGTGCTTGAGTTCCAGAGGATTGAAGGGTAAGTGCACGTAATTATTGACTTGATTGCGAATTAAATTCTTAGCTTGCTCGTTCTCATATTCTGTCGTCGAAAGCTCAGTAAAATGCAACGGGATCCGTCCCAAAGGGGCGGGAACAATCGTTTCTCCCAAATTAGAGGTGGTTACTGTAGTTTTCTAACGTGCTAGTTAAAATGGTATTACCAATAATCAGATGCAAGTATCGACCGTGCTCAAACCAGAAAGTTCCGGTTTCCGGAACGGGTACGCTTTCACCTTCGGCTACGTGATTTAAAGAAGGCAAGCGTGCAACAATTACTTCAGTGTAGTTTGTCCTAATCAGTACACCCGCGGGCGTAGTACGCTAAAAAGTCGAATTATCCAATACTTTAACCTGTATGTATTCGCGGCAGTGCTCAAATTCCTTACTTATGCGCTCGGGTGAGTAACTACTGAGAATCTGCAGGCACTTTGCTCTGAAACTCATTACAATAGCATTAGGAGGACAAAATCATAAACCAGGCGCGGTCTTACATGTGGATACATCTATCTCCCTTACTTCGCAAGTATCTAACCTTTGCGCATAATCAGGTAAGGGTGCCAAAGAAGTAATTCCATTTTTCAGTTACAACCTACGTTCTGAACCGCATATAAAGGTCTCACCTCCTTCTTGATTGGATAGACCTTCCCAAACTGATAAATCAAGCAAGGCTCCTGACTAAGTAGTGAATTCCCTAGAGAGGGATGCGTGCGAATGATACCTTTTAAAGTCTGTAAATTTACTAAATTTGGGTTAATTTCAGAGTGCAGTCCAGCTCGCATAACAGAATTTAAACCGTCTCGTAGAGATGAGGTAAAGATATGGGCGAGAAGTTGCATGTAAATCTGTCGCATGTACGAAAAGTTTGAACAGCGAGCCCTAATAATCAAAGTCGTTAAGTCCTGCACAGTGTGATGCAAAAAGGCATACACCTGTTCATTAGCGTGCACTATCCGCTTGATAGAATCGGTAATTTTGAGTTGGACTTCCCTTAGAACGTTATACCCATGCTCAACAGCCATTATCTAGTGTGATGTTAGCACCGGCAGGAAAGATATAAATTATTCATGAGCTGCTAAGCCTAAGTGAAATTGACATTACTTTTGATAAACGTTCAATCATTTCGCTTTACTCTTGTCTAAATTCGCAGGTCCGGATAGCTAATAGTTGTAGTTCTCCATATTGGATTGGTTAGGGACAGTGTGGGTGAAAGTTCTGTCGC
>JASAND010013384.1:0-10881 GCA_030248195.1 Trissonchulus latispiculum
CTGCAGAACAGCATGTGCTGCCAAATTTTGAATGCTTCTTTCGATGTTTCGATTCTTACTGTGGGCTGCACTAAATCAGTTAAGGATTTATCTCGGATTAACAAAGTACTAAGGGCCTTTATGAGAAAGAGTACACTAAAGTAGAGTACAGTTAAAAATAATCGTTTTAACTCGTTTTAACTCCACTCAGACTTAATTTTCCCTCTTTTAACTCTTCCATGACAAGGATTGAGTTAATTTTTACTCTACTCTACCCTATCATGAAAAGGCCCTTAATCCCTTTTTCAACGAAAAATCAGTTGACAGCCTATTTGATGCAACCCACTATCACAGCAAACTTTTCAAGAAGCTCGGCTTTTAGATTGTATATCGTCTTAACTTTAGGGACACAATAACAGACAAATTAAGGATCATTGTGCAAAGGCGAAACCAGGAATCATAAATTGAAGATCTGAGCGCGTATCGAACCCGGACAGACTGATTAGCAGTCGAGAACTCAAGCCAGCCAAGCTACCTTGTCAAGCCGAAAGTCAAGCCGAAACTATATCACATTAATTTCAACCTTTCACTGAAAACGATACTTTCAGCTGATTATTGCCACTGCTAGCTAACAGCAACTTAATCTGCTTAATGGCTTTATATGCTAATAATGCTTTAATTACCCCCTGTTTTAGCCTGGAGCTGCCGTAACATCTTGCGTAATTCAGCCCGGCAAAGCGCCAACCGTTCACGCAGATTACAACGTACCAAATCACTACAACAACGTCCCTGTGAAGGACTATGTGAGAATAGATAGTTAATTAGATGCGTAACTAAAATATCAACAATTAATAATTGTTCCTGGACTAAAAATGTGCACTGAATTTGTAGAATTTGTTTGTTAACATGTTCCACAGCTCCATGACAAAGATATTTTCAGATTCATACATAAGATAAGATTAAGACATAATTGCAATGCTATGACGTTTTTAGGTTAGACAATATTTGAATTCACTTTCATATTTAATTTCTAATTTAATTTAATTTCTATACCATGCATGAAGTTATAATGAATTCGTTTAGTATTATGTTTTAGCCGAAAAATTTGTTTGAAATCAGCAAAACTTTGTCCAACGATGATTATTTCGGCTGCAGTTTTGATCAGTTGATTAACCCCGGAGAAAATTATTCGGAAGTGTACAACCTCAACAGGACTTTCTATTTGCTGCTCGCATGGGGCCAAGCAAAGCCAGGTACATAGTTATGACAAATAGTTATGAAACAAATCCTAAAATTATTAATTTGCTACATAATACCTAGTACCGAAATCAGGCAAGTGCCATTTAAAGAATTTGGTAGGCTGTTTGACATAACAAAACTCCCAATTTTAAACTACATTTCGATAGAAATTTGTGAAAATCGTACTGAAATCATTCACTTAATGACTGGTTTCTTTAATTTAAAATTAAATTTAATTAATTAAATTTAATTTTAAATTAAGTTAAATGAAATTTTCTTTATTTTTCCAGACAATTCTTTAACTCATCACACCAGGAGGACCAGAACTGACAAAAAGGTTGATCTGACCATGTTTCAGTCGGTAACTGCGAGCGCCTGCGGACCCATTTCCTGTGACACCAAAAATCAGCTTCAGCAAGTTCATGGTAAGAAAACACAATTGTAATAAACCAAAAACAAGTCATGCCCTAAAACGAGCAATATTCCGCTGCTGAGCTATTGATGTATCATAAATAAGATTTCCGGATTCTAATTTCTCAATTTACTTAGTGAGCCATCTTTTCTCAAGTAAAGCTTAATTCGAAACAGGTTCAACAGGTTTACCAAAAACGAAGATAATTAGTTTTGCAATCGCGTTGTGTTTTCTGTCCGTTTTCCTTTGGCTCTGTACAGACCAAAAACATGCCACAAGTCGCACAATGAGTCTAGCGGATGAAATATTTAATTTTTCTTATTTTTAGGCATTCTTATGGTAATTGGTTGGTGGTTTTTCATTGTCCATGGAATTCTGATGGCGAGATATTTCAAGCATTTGGGAGAAGATACTAAAATTTTATCACAAAAGATTTGGTTCCAGGTCAGTTACCTACGTAGCTGATGGTCTTCTTGAAGCTGTGTTTATGCAAAAAACATTCTTAGCCTGTTCAGGCGCTTTTGTAGCAAAATTTCTAAGCTCTGGACAATTATTGGATCCATTTGAAGATAATCAAACAAGAATGTCAACTAGTTAAGCGATTCTCAGATCGTTGTGTCACAACCCCGAGTTGTCAACAGTCACACTCTTATGTATTATGTACTCTTGCTAGTAGATTCTCCGCCAAGAGGCCAAGTTTAGCGAAAGTTCACATAAAATGCGAGATATCTGGCAAGAATAATGTCCCAGGATACGTTCCAACATTTTTGACTCTCATTAAATATGAAATTACTGTTTTAGGTTCACAGGACCTTCAATCTTTTGGGTGTAATTCTGGTGATTGCATCCCTAATTTGCATATTGATTGCGAAGCAAGGAAAATGGATCACTTCCACCTATCTTCGCCATGGTGGTGTTGGTCTTACAGCTGTCATTGGTGCTATGATTCAGGTACTTACATAGGCATTTCAATTCAATGTTACTGAACAAGATCGCTAGTCCGGCATTACAAACAATATCACCATACTAAAACAATATATATCTAAACCTGTTTGATCATAGACTTTAAGTGCTGATATGTACAATATCTATTAAGGTTAAATACAAGGCCTCAATTCCATAAACCTCGAGCTGCAAGTCTAAAGGCCAGAGTGTTATCTGAAGTATACCTAATCTGAAGTGGTCCCTACATAATTGCAGTGCATTTTCTGCGTATTCTGTAACACTTAATCGATTTTCATTGAATGCTTTGTAATTTCTTCACATTTTACTCTTGTATTCCCAGCTACTAGGATTATTACAATGCCTACAACATTTTGTATATTTTAGCCTCTGATGGCAGTGTTGCGATGCCATCCAGGCGATGCTAAACGGCCCGTTTTCAATATTCTCCACAGATTGTTGGGAATTGCCTGCTGGATTCTTGCAGGTAGACCAATGAAATCCCTTCTAAGCGGAAAGAAAAAACCATTAGAAGTTAAAAAATCATAAATTGCCAAGAGTCCATAATTTTTTATATCTTTTACATAATCTTGACTTTACTGTTATGCTCTCTTACTGCTTACTTACTGCCTGTGGTGAAGGTGTAGCTGCAAGCACATAAAAGCGCAAAACTAACAACTAACAATAGATCATAGATAGTAATTAATAGTAATTAATAAGTTAAATATGACCGTGTTTTATCAAGATTTTTTGTTAATTTTAGGTGCAGCCATTTGGTATGCTCATGAAATGTTTAACTATCTGGGGAGATCTGACGTTGCGGTCGGTGTCAAGGCAGCTTTCGGCCTTTACGTGGCCTACCTAACATTCACCGTCGTTGTGCTGGAAGAAAAAGTGGAAATTTCATTGGTACAGGAAACATTCATTGCATGTGTTTATTTTACTTTTCCAAGTTTTTTGCTACTTTTTCGGAACTTTATGGGACTTTTGAACCACTGAGCAGTCTGTACAGTTACACAACCTCATTTATGTATATATATATATATATATATATATATATATATATATATATATATATATATATATATATATATATTATATGTGTGTATATGTTACATATACTATGTAGTGTACTCAGGCTAACATACTAGATTAAATTTTTTATTTCAGGCTAACTCACTCCGTTGTGGTCTTCTGGTATCATTTACCGTGGTATCAGCAGCCGTAGTGATTGCCCTTTCCTGTGTTATTGGCACAGGAGACAGTATCTAGTGCCTGACGCCCTCCACTGAGATCTCATACTTTGTAACTTTAGGCATTGCTGTTGCTGCTACAGTGTTCAATAAAAGTGTTCATATATCGTGCGTGACTAGTGGTTGTGAACAAGCTAGTGCTTTGAAAGATTTCAGCCAAAAATTCACTAGTTTGCCCAAAATCAGTCTTCTTATAAGTCTTATCAAGTTGCACTCAGGCTTATCAGTCCTCTGGGCATATCAATTTTTCTATCCATTCAATGTTTGCTGTCTGTGAATATAGCAAACCTTCCCTTTGTACATGGCATTTTTTCTATTAATTTACCTAGGTAGCAATGCTGCTGTGGATCTCTTCTACGTCTCATATTGTATAGGTAATTATAGTGTTGTTTCAGTAGCCCATTTTAGCTTCAATCGACAAACTAAGATAAGTTCAGTTTCAGTTCACTTTAAGAAGAATGGTTGCCAGCATTCTAAGTTAACGTAAATGTTTATCTTAATCTTAATGTTTTATTTCAATTTAATGTTTATCCTACCCCACAACATTAACATAATCAAAAGCTCAACACCATGGCAATTTCAAGTTTCAGGACTAAAATAGTTTCAGTCCGAGTTTCGGTTTTCCACAAAAATTAGAATCAGTCGGCAGCCTGAAAAAGTTTCAGTTTCAGGTCTCTTCCCAAAATAGTTTCAGTTTCGACAGAAACATACTGAATAACCATCAAGGTATGTTTTACATTAGCTCTGACGGCTGGAAACTGCGGATTTTTAATAAACTGAAAGTTCGACTAAACCTGACACTATCTTGGTTCGCCGACTGAAACTGAAATCCTATACTAAAACAACACTACCCTACTAGAAGGAAACCACAAAAGCGTGATCATTTATTGAAAAGGCAAAGTTAGGTACCCGGACGAACAACCTCAGATAGAATCCAAAACTGGCAACAAAATCCAGCGAATACAACAGGAGTAAGAATAGTTCACAGATAATAGTGCAGAGAAAAGCATAGACAGTGCGAAGACATACACACAAAATACTGAATAGGGAACAAGCAACAGTCAGTACAACAAAGAACGGTATACAACATTAAAGACATGAACAGTCCGAAATCATAGCTAAATATAAAGCACTAATCGAATCTATGTGTGCACTACATTTAGATAGCTAAGTTTAGTTTTGATCTCAAACAAAACAAAATAGTTTTGACCACTTTTCACAGTAACACAGTGAAACTCGCCAATGGTTTACCAAAAAAATTCCAACAAAGCATGCCATCTTATTTGAAAAACAACTAACTAACATTGTATTAAACAAGCATCCTACCGTACTATATGTACCGCAGAAAATATTCGGCAAGAAAAGTACACAAGTTGGCCCTCAACACCCTCAACACAATCAAGAGAGTAAAACGGAAGTTAGACGACTAACTTTTCCTTTCATGAAAAGGTTGTAAATTGTCGAACACTATAAGCCTACTGAAAGCTAAACTCTAAGCTATAATTTCCCTTGAACCTTTAAAGGCCCAATCCAACAGATACCCACTCGACACACAAAATTATCCAACATAAACACAGCCCTATAAGAATGATGTCTTGAACTGCATTTACAGTTAACACTGCTGAATAATAAAATACCACATTATATACTTGTTACTATGGCATATATAAAGAAAAACTATTTTAAGCGAAACCTATTATAATAGGCAATAAACGGGTAAATAAAAAAGCGAGAGAAATCAGAACGATAAGAACGACAAAAAAATCACAGCGAATGTATGCTTCTACTGACGTACAGTGAATTAAGTATATGCATGCGTATTTTGAATGGTTATACACATTTTGCTAAAATAGAAACAGAACAGATCCAAAGTTGTTAACCGAACAATAAAACGTTAAAAAAGCAGAAATGTTTATAGAAAACTCCAGCCACACACTAAACCATTTCACTTCCAACTGAACAATGCACAACTTTAGTTTGTTTGTTTGTTTGTTGTCAACGTTAATTCATAGAAAGTAACTGAGAAAAATGTTTGGCACGACTCAGTTTGTAGGAAAAAATTCGCAAGAAAGAGTAGAAAAGTTGGGCCGGAAGAATATATACGTAAATGTGAGATATACAGAGAACAATAAAACACATAACATCATCATATTACATAAAAGCACAACAATAAGTTTGTTAAAACTGGAAAATCAGAAAGCAAAAGAAAATTTGAAAATCCTAAACAAGAGATAGGTATATAGTAACAGAAAATTACAACGAACAATAACAGGAACGAAAGGAAAAAAATCAGTAAACCTAAAACTCACAGAATACGTATATACGCATACAGTAGTGCAGAGAGTATATTTTTCCGACTTCATTTTTCCGGGGGTTTCTCCGTGGCTGCTCATTTACGAAGCATAGCTTTCATCGTCCGAATCGGCTGGGCCGGCACCTCGACCCCCGGCGCCCTTCTTATCCCGTTTCATCGGGGGTTCCCCAATTCCCAGGGGCCGGGGAGAACCGTCCTCTGGCTGGCCAAACCCCCCGCCCAGGCCGGCCCCACCAATCAGGCCGTGGGCCGTTTGAAACAGATTGATCGGTGTGGATCCATCAGTGATCAGGGTAGACTTTAGGCCCAGAGCCTTCAGCAGTTTCACCTGAAAAAAACAGAAAAAACACCAAAAGGGTGACAGCAACGATTCACCAAAAAACAGGTTGTGAGATGGAGGAACAATAGTGATTAAGACACAAAGTTTACAATATACCTTACTGTGTCTCATTTATGAGCATGTCCCAAAACAAATTAATCCTACAAGTTTTTTCAATCTCAACTATACTATTTTCTTCAACGTCTCAACTATCAACTGTATTAACACTATACAGTGAGTGCCAACTTGAATCGAAATTGAAGTCATGCACCATCGAAAACCACAAAAAAACTATCTTTAAACGGCGGATTTGAACCAACGGCCTTTCGTGTACCATTCCAACGCTCTACCAACTGCGCCACAGACGTCTTCACAACCACAACCAATCAAGAGTACATAATAGAATAAGAGTATGAAACGACGTTTATACAGAGGGGGGAGATACACTTTTTCCAGCGCATACCTGCATCTCCGGCCCGGCGGAAGCAATGGCCCGAATGGTCTCGGCTCCGATGGCGTCCACAAGACTCTTGAATTTGTTGGCCTCAATCAGGGCCATCTCTTTGGCCTTGCTCAACTCCAGCTCATTCTTCTCCGCCACATACTTCAGCTCTGCCTGACGTGCCCCGCTGAGGCGGGCCAATTCACTTTCCTAGAAAAAGAAAACAGAAAATAAAAACCATCACACTAATGTGTATGTACACATAATGTATGTTATAAACACACACACACACACACACACGTACACACATACATTAACAAGGGTACCAGTTCCTGAGGGGTCCTGTACCTGTTTTAGCACAATTTTATCTGCCCTGGTACCTTATCTCAAATTTGGGGGGAGGGTCCCGGCAGCAAAATTACTAGAAAAAGTGCCATTTTAGCAATTATTGAGCGAAAATTTAGCGCTAAATTAGCTATTTTACAGCCATTGTAGAGCAAAATAAGCAGTTTTTAGCGATTTTTTGGAAAATTTTCGAAAATTTAAAAAAATTTAGCTATTTTTGGCTAAAATTTCCATTAATTTTCAGTCTGACTTGCCTTTCCTAGCACTGTCCCTTGGCTCTGATTTTGCTAGCAATTGTACCGAACTTCCAATTTTTGAGGGGCCCTTCTTAAAGTGTGCGTACACATCACACACGTATATACATGTACATAAGTAGGCATTACAGTCAGTATACAGTAAAATATACAGTTTGGGCAACACCATCCAGAGACAAGACTAAGCTCCAAGTAAATTTCTCGAAAAAAGGTAAATAACAGAATGAGATCCCAAATCTGGGCCTTCTCCACCTGACAGCAGATAAGCAAATTAACAATAAACAACTCATCTTACAGAAACTTCTTATAAAAACTAGATGAACTTAATAATTTGCGTCAAATGTTATACTATCTTCTCAAAACCTCTATAAAGGCATCAATCCTGCCTCTAACCCAGCGAACTCAATTTGATTTCCACAAAATCCCCCCCCCCCCCCAAAATCTTACCGTTTCAATCTTGGAGGCCTCAGCCTTCAGTCTAGCCTGGTCGACAGCCGCTTCGCCCTCAATTCGAGCCGCCTCGGCCCGACTGGTGGCCTCAGCCTTGGCCTGTCCGGTGCTTTCGACGGCCGCTGAGGCAGCCTGTAGCTCCAGCAACTCTTTACGGGAGCGTTCAGCCTGCGCTTCGTCTGTGATTTTTTGACGCTCCAGCCGGCCACGGGCCTCCTGTTCTAGGCGCTCAGCTTCGTGTCTAGAAAAAACAAAGAAAGAAAAGGAAAATGTTTCTAAAGGAAACAAAACAGGAAAAAGGAAAAAAGAAAGAAAATGGAAAACAAATGAATGGGGAAAATTCATTTAATGATACATTCCAGTAATGGCAACATTGCACGAATAAAGTCAGATTTTGTTTGTAGTTTAAATTTTAGTGAACCTTGTGACACACTATAATGTAGAATGCTGGAGAAAGAAAATACAACACACACTCCAACAACCAACAGGCCAGACACACACTAAAATGTTTAAAAATATTAAAAAAATATAAAAACTTAAAATAAAATCGTTCCGCTCTGCCTATGTAGAAACCGCACAGACATATCCCCACTTCGCGCAATGCCAGTGTAATGTTCAATGAAATGTAAATTTAAAAAAAATTCCAGTTCAATCAAAGTAAGCTAATCCTAGACAGATACATACCAGATATTCCAATTGCAAATTTTAGTCCAAACCTGAGAATCAAAAATTAATTTGCACAAACAATTTCTCGAATAAAATTACACCCCCCCCCCCGCCCCCAAATCCCTCGAATGGAACAAAATCTCTCTCTAGCTACCTGGCGGCAGCCTCCTGTGAATTGGTGGTAATTTCGATGGCCAGTTGAACCGATTTCTGCAGGGCGTCTCGCGTACGCTGATCCACCGGTTCCACTGACTGAATGTCTACACTGGTGATGACCAGCAGATTTTGAGGGAAAATGAAGCTTTCACGAATCTTTTTGTTATCATCCACACCGAAAACAGCGGAGCGAATGATACGGGCGGAATTCTGAAGACAGATAGACAAATACAGAAAAATAAATCAGTTTAGAAATATCAAGAGTTGCGTACTAACTTTTCGCTGGCGTTAGGCCTGTACCAAAAATCTGTTCAGGAAGTAAAGGAGTCTCTTAGCCACGTAATCTCGATTAGGAGCTCAACTTACAGTCCATAACAAGAATCTTCCAAATTCGAATGAATGAATGAATGGTGTGAAAAAACCGCCCCTCCCCGCACGCACTAATGTCTTACTATATGGAGGCAAATTTTGTTGGCGCTGCTTAAAATTTAGGAGGAAAAATAGGTGCGCAGAATAGCCAGTCCTGGTTAAGGAATAACACCGACCATCTAAAGACTAATAATTATGGCTGTCGAATATCAATAGAAGACTATTAATGTCGATTTCTCATGCAACTGCTGGAGTCAGATCTTATGTAGCTAATCAATTCCTAAAATTCTAATCTTTTTTGCAAAATCTCAAACCTTATGGAAATCATCAAAGGGAACCTGGGCCACCATTCCACGAATTCGAGAGGCAATGGTTTTGCAGGCATCCCCGATGAAGTCGGGAACACTGAACAGTTTGGCCGCCGTCTGGCTAGTCTTATCGCTCACATCAAAATGCCTGAAAAATATTATGCACCAAAACAAAATTAAGAAAAACATAAAACTAAAAAATGAAAAAGAAAATTAAAAAAGAAAATACAAAATAAATAAACGAGCGTTTTAATGTTAAGCTAGAACAGCAGCCATCCAAGGAAGCGCTCCAGAAACAACGAGGTAGTAGTCTGAAGTTCCCAGTAAAACAGACACCAACATAAAATATTTAAGCATAACCCAATATCAATCTATGTCTCCATAGCTCCATCATTGGCTGAGCATTCGAGCACAAAAAGAAAAATAAATTCCAAAAAAGGGAAAATTTCTACAGCAAATATCCCATGACGAAAATAAAAGTATTTAATTTCATCTAAATAAACGTTTTTACTGTATACCAATTATATGACAGCTGCAGTTGTAGGCGGGCATGATCCGACGTTTCTACCGTAATCACATCCGTACAAAAGTCTGGGCCCAGGAGCAGGCAGAGGGCTTTGGTCACATTCGGGCGTTTCGGCTTTCCACCGGACAGTGACAGCTGGGTGAACTGTTCATCGGGGCCCAGCATGACCAGGTCCGGGCCAAAGACAACACTGAAAATGAAACCCCAGAAAAACCAAATAATCAGCATTAAAAAGAAAAAGTGGGGGAAGGTGAAGAAAAACTGCAAAAAAATCTGGCAGCGTTGCCCGTTGCGTCAGCTACCATTTTCTGTCAAAACGGAGGCCGAAAAATTCAGCCCGGGATAACCGTAATGAATTTCCGGTGAAAGAAATTTCACGAACCCATCTACCTATCTACATATACTGTAAAATCTGTTCTTTAAAAAATATTCCTTTTAAATAACTACATATACTACAATATGTAGCTTTGTAATATATACCTACCGTGCCTGCTTCTCCTTATAGTCATAGATTTGTACGGCAGCATTATGAGGTACACGAACGGAGACAACCTTCGTCTTGTCACGCTTTCGGGGACGATCCTTTTCCTGTTGACCGCGATCAGATCTGAAAACGGAAAAAATAAAGGGCAAATCTAATTAGCACAGAAAGAAAAGGGCAAAAATCGTATGTGCTGGTATTAAGAAAAAGAGTACGTAACCACACATTGAGAAAGAATGTAGCATATATGTACAACTCAAATATTATAATAGCATTAAGTATTCATTAGCACAGCGGCAGTATAGTCCAGCAAACATTAAAAAACAGAAAAGTGACAAATTTCAAAATAAAAACTAGGGGGGAAAATGCCCTCGACGGGCAACCAACTTGGTAGAATAGGGAAAGACTTGAATGTTAAATACACGG
>JASAND010013385.1:0-18528 GCA_030248195.1 Trissonchulus latispiculum
CCTATACTACTTGCAACGCATCCACACAAAGTTTTAAGCCTTTTGGTTGAAATTGGTCGGGCTATGCTCAAATAAACAACATTAGTCACCATTTTAAGGACGTCTGAGGTAATTAAAATTTTACTGCCAGTTTAGCCCAATATATGCTTTCGTGAATTTCGTGTAAAATCACTCTAAAAAATGGTCACTAAAACAGTCTCTAAACTGTAAAATGTGTCCATAAACTTAGGACCCTAAGGTACGAGTGCTAAATTTTTGTGAATAAGCCTAAAAGTCCAATAATCTTAAATCTGTCCTCTAAAAGTGATTAATGCAAAAGTGAAAGTAACAAATTCCACACGTTTAAACGATAACAGCAGACAATTTTTTTAGTTACACTACCAAGTGTCAGCGAAAACAGACACACTATCCAGAAGATTATCCAAACACAAGTTCAATAATAAATTGCTACAGTGTTAATTGTTACTTCATTATTTAACCCAAACGTCTTTCTCTCACTGACTTCTTCGCCGTAGAATCGGTCGATTTCCACAACGACGGTGTCTGCGCCGTTGTCGATCCACGACACCGACGGAAGCTCGCGGACTTCTGGGTCGAATCGGGTTTTCCTCCTCATCCGTCGATTCCGACACTTCGCTGGACGTTGCTGGCCCCAGCTGGACCGCAGGTCCCACCTCAGCACCACCTGGACCAGAAACAGTAGACCTGATTCTCAGGTTAAGATTCTCAATAAACAGGGGAATTATCAGCGGCGCTGGCTGTTGCGTCGAGCCAGCACCAGCAGGCGCAGAACCTCGAGGTGCTGGAGGCTGGCTCGAGGTCCCGGAGGACCCGGCCGGACCCGGAGGCAGGAGACCCCAGAAGGCACCCATCATGGCGCGAACCATCATCATTAGTTCCTCCAGATCTCGGGCATGCTCCTTCTCCCCCGGATTGGCGCGCTCGAGCTGGATCTGCTCGTATCGAGCATCGTCCTCTATCGAGCACAACAGGTGGTCCATTTCCAGCTTACAGAGCGGACACTGGGAACTGGACTGGATCCAGGTCCCGATGCACTCCAGACAGAATCGGTGCATGCAGGGATCCACAATGGCAAGATCGCTCGGGTCACCGAAGCAGATGGCGCAGACGTTGCTCTCCGACTCGGACTGAAATAGAAAACCGATAAAGTTGACAGAATGATTCTTGGACATATTTCGGGGGTTTTGAATCAAACACTTTGCATGAAAACCTGAGTCCTCTTCACGTAGGAGTTAAGCCAGGTTGAACAAAGTAGTCTTAGGAGCTGGATCCTCAGGATTAAAGAGTTAGAGGAGGGAAACTGACTCTACTCAACGTTACTCTTTCCAGGAAAGGTTCCCAGACATCTGTGAAAGTAAGAGTTTATAAAAGAAAGAGTGAGACGCTTGGCTCATTCTAGTGCTTTAAGCTACAATATGCTCGACACATTAAGGCCGAAATCTCGGGGTGGGTGGGGGATACCACTTACCGTTGTTAACCATATGTTTATATGCGTTTGAGCTAAAACGCATCCGATTGTCTAATTTATTTATTTCCTTATGTCAAATTTACGTGTATAGGCGGAACCCCTGAGATCAAGATTGTAAAAGCGTCTAGCTTTTCACTGATTGTTTGATTTCTAACGGCATACGCATATAAACATATGGTTAACAACGGTAAGTGGTGCCCCCCCCCCCGAGATTTCGGCCCTAATGTACCGAATTGCAAGCTTAAAACACTAGGAAGGGTCGAGTGTCTCACTCTTCCTTTTATAGACAGACTCTTGGTGAAACTGAGGTGAAACATTTAAATTTAGAAAGATGTGGAGAGATGGGGTTTTAACAAAGGAAGCCTGTGTTCCTAATATTTGGTATTAATTCTTGCGTTTGTTTAGGCTGTGTGTAAATTTGATGATTATGTTTAATTCATGTTTAAATATCCATCCACCATCTATAAACAGAGGTAGATATGCATTATGCTTTTTCTTTTTTAATCACACTTACCATTCTAAAGCACTAAAACGTAATCTTTCAATGGTGTGGTTGAACAAAACAGTAACGGATGAAGTCTTGACACGCGAACAACTACTTTCGGCAGATATTTTTACGACAATGTCAAACTTTCACCGATGATATATATGTCGTAGTACAGTAGATGATTCAGTACAGTCACGGATTGTACTAGTACAGTATGTGATCCTACACTGTACTAGTACAGTGCGTGATCATCCTTATCACAGTGCAAAGTGCAACAAAGACTCAATGTATTCATGGAACCTTCTTCACTAATGCAACAGCATGTTTGGGATCTGAATAAGATGTTTAAATAAGCATTTGATTAAATTAAATTAAATTGGAAATGCCGTAGTTCACCGTAATTTGGGAAACGATTAAGCGTAGTAACACTAATTAAATTTACTATAATTAAAAAGAAAGGCAAGTCAAACTAATTAATAAAGGGGTCCATATTTTGGTCCGTTTTTCCACTTTATGAATTAATTTCTGACTTACGTATTTTATTTTCCAAACGCTAAACAGTATGTTTTGAATAGTTTTAAAATTAAAGTCGATTGGTTACGGTTGTCGATTTATTTAACCTCAAAGTCAAGGACTAACATAGGCAGTAATGTAGGCGTAGTAATAATAGGCTGTAATGTAGTAATAGGCGAAATGTCGTTAATTTTTGGCGACATTTCTCTAAGATTTTGGAAGATTTCGCGAATTTTTAAGCGAAATGTCGCCAATTTCGCGACATTTCGCCAGATTTGGGACTTCGCCTCAAACGCACTTTGAAATGAGCTGTACTGTAAAATTTGGGCCCCCACACTTATTCGCTTCTCCCAAATTACGATGAACTACGGCATTTCCAAATTACTTGGCAGTGTTCTATGAATGTTTACAGTTTCAACATTTTTTGCAAAATAATAGCATCTCCTAAAAGAGGTATGTGACATTTTCTGTCATATAGGACGAACTGGAGGAAAAACAATCAAATGCTTATTTAAACATCTTATTCCGACCCCAAACATGCTGTTGCATTAGTGAAGAAGGTTCCATGAATACATTGAGTCTTTGCTACACTTTGCACCGTGATAAGGATGATCACGCACTGTACTAGTACAGTGTAGGATCACATACTGTACTAGTACAATCCGTGACTGTACTGAATCATCTACTGTACTACGACATATATACTTGAATGCTTGAAATCTGTAAGGGTGGCAATCCGCAATCATACTGCGCTGATGTCAGGCGCACACGGAATACAGGCGTGGTGGTTGGGTTAGTGCCAATAGTTGGTTATAGCAAGAGTACATAATAACTAAGAGTGTGACAAGCGTCAAGCTCTTAGTTATTAGGCTTGTGGACATGATATGCACGATAACGGCTGACCCCCCCCCCCCACAAATTAGACCCATCACTTCAAAGAAATTCGCACGCTATGCTTGTGTGCTGAAGCTCGCAACAGACGCACATTGAACCAACTGAGTAGTTGTGTTTTCGAGCTTTAGAACGTAGGCATAGCGTGCGAATTTCTTTGAAGTGATGGGTCTAATTTGTGGAGGGGGGGGGTCAGCCGTTATCGTGCACATGTCCACAAGCCTAATAACTAACGCTTGTCACACTTGACTAATAACTAACTTGACGCTTGTCACACTCTTAGTTATTATGTACTCTTGGTTATAGGTAGAATGACACACGGCTTTTTCTGGTGCTTGAATGCTGCTTCAGCACGTCAACCGATTAATCATTTTCCCCCACATGATTATGCGCAGTTTCAACAGTGCGCAATGGCCGAATTTGCATTTTTGGGTTGTCTCTTTTTACAGAACACTATCACCATCCGACAGAGAAATGATCCCTCTTCAATTTTGTTTGCATTTGAAGGGTCTTCGACCCCAAGAAAAACAGTGAGAATCCGTCACAGTCGAGCAAAATCGGAATTTCTCCAAAACTGTCACTTCTGGAAATTATCAAAGCTTGTTTTTTCTGTAGCAACAAAATCTATACGACCAAGTCCAACACACCTGCCAGCCAGCCTTTGACTCAATCTTAACCGCTGTATTTCGAAGCCAGCTAGCTCCAGGAAATTCCAAACAACATACGCGAACGTGGAGTCCTGTTTGGTCAAACTTTCGCAAGGCTTAGGCATAAAAGTGCAGAACCTATTTCTGAGATCTTCTACCAGAGAGAACTTTCCTGAAGTGAGTTGGAAAAAAGGCACCAGAGATCCAGACTAGGCCTATTTTTGCACTGAGCAAAACCCATCTATTTTCAACCATGTTAGAAATTGGCAATGTTATGCAGGAACGGGTTAAGGCCGAAGCCTCGGGAAGGGGGCTGCCACTTATCGCTATTAACCAATCGTATATTAATTAATTAACTTTGCCTACCTTATTAAAGAAATGAAAGTTGTACACCACCAGGCTCCCGAAAAATTCGGGCACCTGGCGGGGATAGAACCCGCGTCTTCTGCTTAACGCGCAGACGCTCTAACCAACTGAGCCACAGGTGCTTCAGTAGAAAGAGCGGAAGACCGAATACGAACCCAAGGTGTACAACGTTGTCACTTATGTCAAAATTACGTCCGTCTGTAGCCCCCCTCCCGGATATTTTGAAATAGAGTTTTGGGGGAGGGTCCTAACTACAGGTAAAGGCAAGTTAAAACCGTCAATCTCTGCACTGATTGGATCGGTTGACTTCCAGCGGCAGTCCAGAGGCATACGGTAGTTTAGAAGCAACCAATCAGTGAAGCTTAAAAAGGTTTTATAAGCCCCCTCTGCGTGTAAGCGGGACACATAATTTGAACATAAGGTTGGGAAATAGCCAATCAGATGAATTTGAGTTGAAATGCGTATAATGATATGGCTACAACGATAAATGGTACCCCCTTCCCTCCCACGAGATTCCGACCTTAGTGTGCCATTAACTCACAGGTTTAAACCGCTATGGAGACCGGAGAGTCTTATCAAGAGTCCATAATAATATCCCTTATATTATAGAAGAAGAGTAAGCCACTAGAGGGCTCCTCTTCTTGGCATTGCGTAACGGTGCTCCGACCACAATACGCGAATGTTCCCCCGTTTGGGGGGGGGGGGTCGACAAGCATACCCCCTCCGTTTGGTGGGGGGGTAGCCGAAAGTGGTCCCCGTTTGGTGGGGCGTAGCCAAAAGTGGTCCCCGTTTGGGGGGGGGGTCGCTGAAAGAGGTCCCCGTTTGGGGGGGGTCGCTCAAGCAGGCTAAGTTTAGCTCATTCTGATTGGCTGTTGGCGACCCCCCCCCCAAACGAGGACCCATTTTCGAATAGAACAAAAACTACCGTAATCCACTGCTCTACCCTCCCCCCCCCTACCAAAAGGAGGGGGGTTTCTGCAATCTGATTGGCTGTTGGCTACCCCCCCAAACGGGGACCTCTTTTTGGCTACCCCCCACCAAACGGAGAAGGGGTATGCGATGGCGATTTGGTCGACCCCCCCAATCGGGGGAACATTCGCGTATTGTGGTCGGAGCACCGTTACGCAATGCCAGGAAGAGAAGCCCTCTGGTGGCATACTCTTCTTCTATAATATAAGGGAATTATGGACTCTTGGTCTTATGCTGTGCTGATTTCATAGTTCCAGTCGCGAGTAGGCGTCGAAGCAGCATGCTACATTTGGAGGCGTCGACGCGCCTATCGACAAATGTAGCACCTTGCCTAGGCTATGTTAGCACTGCGTCGACACCGCGGTCTGTAGCATGCCAGTATATGCGCATCGACGCGCGTTGATGCGCGCAAAATGATATTGACGTTTGTAGACGCACGTACGCCTGCGTTCGCAACTATGAAAGCACCTTAACCTTTCGTATCTCTTGCTCTTGCAAAGTCACCAATTTGAAACTAAAACGAGCCCTCATACAGCACAGTCCCGAACGTTCGGCTTTGAGGTTACTATAATGAAATCTTTCTTCCTTCTTTCTTTCCCCAAAATCATCATCGCCCATATTAACTGGCCGGTCGTTGGGTTACTGGCTCAAAATAACGTGACACGGCGCAGTATCTGATTTACCCAACAAGGTTTCCCACCCCCCCGTACCCCATGATTAACCTGGGCTTATTATTCGTAGTGTTGGGCGTTGGCCGGTGCATCCAATGGCCGGCCAAGCCATTGGCGTTGGCCGAGAATTTCCGGGCAAATTGGCTTGGCCGGCCAATTGGCCATTGGCTGTTTGCTGTCCGTTGTCCATTTGGCCCGCCGTTGGCCTAGCCTAGATGTTTGATTTTCACATCTACACTTGCAGAGAAGGTTTTCTTCTGTGCTCTTTCTGCGGTTTACGTTGTGTCAAGAGTTTGCAAGTAAAAATAATATGCGGAAGGGTAAACGGAATACTTGCTACGATTTCAAAGACCGACTTGACCCATTTTTATTCCGCTGGAGCGGAATACCTTCCCCGGTTTTGTTGTATGTAATGCATGTACCCCTTTGGTATACTCTTATGTTTCGTCTATCTTCAGCACACAGTTTAGAAGTAGCAAAATCTGATGAAGGTAGCCCTTTAGCTTTTAGCACAATCCAAACTAAATCTGTTACAGAAGTTTCAATGAATTTCAGTAATTAAATGTTTTGAAATTTAAAAATACGTTGTGGTGTTATTTGTTTCTCACATCCTCCGCACCTATTATTGATTAGTGGAGTTCACACAAAGCTTAGACAGTACAACCAGACTTGGAAGTGGGTCGCGGGTAGGTACCTGCGGGTCAACTTTCAGGTCAGTGGGTACGCGCGGGTCAGAGCGGGTCAAGAGTTATTTTGGTTCACACAACCAGTAATTTTCACTATTTTACGATAACAAAATCATCAACCCTTTTTGGTCACTGCTGCGCGTTTGTATATAATGGCAACAGCACTTAGCTAAGCACTAATTACATTGATCATTAAATAGTGAAGGAAATTTATGTTTTAAACAAGGTTTTCTCACATTTCGAGTAATAAATATGGTGTTTTCAAATTTGACGTTAATTCACCAAAACCTATTGCAGGGTCACATTTCCTAGTTTTCCGTTTAAGTCAAGACTGAGATATCGCTTGTTTTCATATCGATATCGATTTTCAAAAATGGCATCAGTGTGCATTTTTGGTAGTTTTTTTCGACATGCTAAACAGTAACTATAATGCTGAAAAATGACCCTCGGCAAGACATTCCTGTCTTCGCATACGAAATTTTAGCTCTCTAACATAATTTAATCGTAAGTAATCCTTGTTCAAAATTTCATTTTAATTTTTTCAATTTGTGAGTTACCACCGAACCTTGTAAGCTGTATGCAAGTTTTTGGTTATTTAATGCTTTAAAGAGGTCAAATATACAGTTTGCCATTACAAATTTTTCAGTCTACACCAGTGCGGTAAACGATACCACTACCCTAAGTAGAATTGGATCTAGCGCTTGAAGGGGATGGCTGCAAAGTTCTGTACTCATCCTGCAAAATTCGAATAATTTTGAACCATCTTTGCTAGTGTTGGAAAAGAAAATTTTGCGGGCCGGGCCGGCCCGCGGGCCGATGCGGTCCCGAGCCCGCAGCCCGCCACTTCATTCCGTTGGGAAGCCTGAAGCTAAGATACAATATTTACCAACTCCACACACCCAAAAAATATTAAGATAAAAGTTAAAAAGAATCAAGGTTAAGCCACCTACATATACGCCTATCCTACCTAGAACTGGCAACACCAATTCTTTAATATACACCAATTACTGGCTTGTCTTCACAATAAATATGCTTTTCAAAACACAACAACAAAAAACAACTCAAGAACAGAACTCACATAAGCTTTGTCACAATAAATCATAGGCACATACATACATAATTGTACATGTATACGTGTAGATACATACAAAAGACAAATGCATTTCATATAAGATCATACAGACATAATCTCACAGAAACCGAAAAGCTAAAAATGTTTAAAATTTTGAGGTATATACTGTCAAAAACAGAAGAAATAACAAATAAAAAAGACAAATATAATTTAATCGGTTCCCTTTCATCGAAATCCGTTAGCTAAGAAATTAGATTCAAAAGTGAAAGCACAAACCAATACTAGAAGGCTTTTTGTATAATTCTAAAGCCTTTCATATTTCCCAAAACAATAACATTATACAGTTAAACGATAAACAAGATAATAAAGAAAGCACGTGTAAAGTAAACAGCAATAATTAGAATAGTTTGAAAACCATTTCACTCAATACACAACAATGATACGACGTATATAACAACTTGCAGTTGTAGAAAGAAATAAGAAAAAAGTGCACAGCAATACAATTAGATCACAATAATGATAAATAATAGCAAAAACAATCCATAAATAAGAAAGTATAAAAAACCGAATATTTACGACCAAGGGGTTTTGCTAACTTTAAATCATGACAAAAGCCAGTAGTATAGTAAAGTTCTAAAACAATTAATCTTCCCATGGGACTCGAACCTCCAACCATCAGCTTGCTAAAATAAGCCAGTGCACATAAATTTCAATGAAATGGAATTTGCAATTCCAATCGGCAGTTGAAAAATTGTGACCAAACAGGACAAAATGCAAAATGACCAACAACACTGACTGACATAGGTCCACAAAAAGCGTCACAATTGTAGAAATATAATAAAGAACATAATTTAGGCGTCAAATCAAAAACCCCCAAAAAAGTCAGCACAACACAAAATATACAGTATATACTCAAAAGCACAACCAGAAAGAAAAGACTAAAAGAAAAAGGTCATTTATTACGTCACATTAAAACAACACACAGTACATAAATAAATACAGCCCCCCCTGTTTATGACATTACAAAAATATTCTCCATTTCACTAAAATTTGACACGCACAAAATCAACCCCTAAAACCGCAGTTTTATGTAGCACTATGAGAACGCAGATAACCCTTAACTCGCACCATTTAGGTAACTAAAATGGGTCTTGTCCAACTAACACTGATTTAAACGCTAAATATGTATATTAGGGATCGACCGGAACTCCAAAAAAACCGGAACCGGAACCGGAATTGGCTTTAAAAAACCGGAACCGGAACCGGAACCAGCTCTTTAACACTACAAAAATCGAAAATTTTTTCTGACGTTTTGGATAATTTTTGCACAATTTTTCGCTTTTTTTATAGTTACTAGAACATTGTAATAACGTGTGCTTTATATTTTATATAGTTTTATATATATATATATAGTAAATATTCATTGGTTTACCATTACTCATAAGTATAACATAATTAATTTAACAATTTTTTGCTTCTCTTTTCCACAAAATTATTTTTCAAGCATTCCAGCAGACAAGAAACAGACGTATTTATTTAGTGTCTAGGCTAGGCAAGACTTAGTCATAAACCCAAACTGAAATCTAGATCTCCATTGGAGGAGTTGACAGAAAAAATAATGGCAGTTTTTCCCTATCTCTAAATAATGAATCCTACCAAATTAATTAAGGCAAACCACAAGGCCTAGCTGGATCTTTGTTTTCTGTGGCCAACATAACCCAAACCCGGAAAAACACACACGTATATTATGCACGTACGAATTATATATACAACATATAATATATGTATACGAATGCATATAGATTTGAACATATATTTGCTTAGTCATAAGTCAAGAAGCTATAAGCTTATGCCCTATAGGCTGGCTAAATAAATTTCTATTATATTATATATACCAGAAACTCAGGAGATATACCCTAAAGTTTCGTATGAATAGGAAAATTTAGATCAAAGAGACCCGCCCCCCCACAGAAAATATAAAGCAAAGTATTATCCCTTAAGGAATAGGTACCAAAAATCATGCTAAAAGGAATGTGGAATGCCTTTTACAAAAGTTCTTTTCCCAGCCCCCCAACCCCCTTGAGCTCCTGTGCTTAACTTTGGTTCTATCTATAATCTTGCTAGTGTGACTGGGGGTACCGGCCCACACCTTGCACCCATTTTAATCTACTCTAAAAGGGATTTCTTCACTCAGAAAAAGGAAAAACCCACTGACCAATAGCCTAAAAATAATATGAAAGCTGTCGTCTGTTTAAGGAATTGAAGAAGACAGCAAGGAAACATACACCTAAATTTCATCGTCATTCTAAAACCAGGCAGAAAAAGTATTGAATCAAATCATTTATACTACCAACAAGCACACGTACTGTATGTATCAAAAGTTTACGAAAAATTGCGCCATTAAACAGATTATTAACTAAGAAAGGTAAATATTTATCCCTGGAGAATAGTTCCATCCCTGCCTCAATTTCACAGGGGTGCCGGTGCTCATCCCCGGATTTTCAGCCGTAGAGCGACCAGGAGTGTCACTTCAAATGATGACTGCATCTGTGGAAAGAGGGGGGCCGGCCCTTCTACACAGACTCCTGTTACCTTCCCACTACACAGTGGCGCCCATTTATCAATGGTTAGCTGGGTTGGCCAGAGCGCCGAGAAAGAAAGTTTGATTGAAGTCCCCTGGATTCGAACCAAAGGACAGCTCTCAACTGCGCCGTAGACCACTCGGCCTCCACCTTGAGTCCTAGCAGCAGTGAGACAAACTAAAAACTAAGACGCCCGAAAGTGTTGTACACACACCACTGCAAAAGCTACTGCAAGCTGTATATGATATGCAACAGTCGTGGCAGGGCAGGACGGACAAATTGCAGTGAAAGGACCCCGAGTTTTTAACTTTAGGACGACAGCAAACTGGTAAACAAACTGCTCGCGTTGCCAGGGGTTCAGTTGTACTACTTGTGACCCAACATTTCTAGGGTTTCATGGAAGCACGCAGGGAGTTGCCCGTGGGCATGTAATACTTGAAAATTTACCGTGAGAACGTACCAGCAAATTCAATTGAATAGACTGCGAACAAAAACTAAAAGTTTACAAACAAAGAGTCAGCCACATACACGAACAATAAAATAACGTTGCATGCAATCCTGTATCCAGACACAATTAAAAGCATTCAAGCATGAGACCAAAGATAATTAATTCATCCACCCCCTATGAGAAAATTGGGGGTGGGGAGGGGGTGCAGTGGACTCTATGAGCTGGTAAGGGGACCGCGTTCTCGTGAGGTGAGTCGGTCGATAATTTCCTGTAGGGGTTCCAATTCCTTCTTTTCGATGAGGTTAAATTCCTGTACAAAAAGGATGAAATGTTTGAAGGAGGTGTTTAGGTGAGGCTCTTCCTTGAGGAATTCAATATCCTAGAAAAAAGAAGGGAAAAGGGACAATTAGAAAAAAACAAACCAGTCTTAATCACAAAACACTCTAAGTAAAATCAGAACTTTCTTAAGCTTAAAGTTAAAACTTAAACCATAAATCGCATAATAGTGTGACAGTAACAGCAGGTAACAAAAGAAGTCCCCAGTGACCTGTAAGCACGATTATGAAATAATAATAACGAAAAACAACAGCTAAAGTTTTGTCCTGTAGCACTTTCACTCGGAGTTCGAGATCGTCAGAACAGATGATAAATACCTAGTCATACACTCAAAGTTGTGATAATTTTAGATAATAAATTACTGATAAGATAAAATTTAAGCAAAACAATCTCCAAAGTCACATTTTAGAAGGTATAAATAGCGATAAACTAACCTTAAAATGCTGATAGTAAACGTGAGCATAGACACGAAACAGCCGTTTCATAATGGTTTTGGCAACTTGCATGAAATTTTTCGGAAACGGAACACCTAAAATAGAGAATACAACAAACTGGTTAATTATCTAAATTCGTCAATATTAAGGATATGAAACCATAAAAATGCAAAAACAATAAACTTGAACTGAACACTCAAAGGCTCAACCTAGCTCTGATTTTGCTAATACTGAAAATACTCAGATTGATCCTGAAATTTTCAAATGTTGTCACTGGCTTATTTTTAGGCAAAAATTTATGGGGGGGCCCCCATCGATGGGGGGGGGGCTGACCCAAAATGGGGGGGGGCATATTTTGGAAAAATGTTCGAATTTTTGCGGGTTTTTCGTGTAAAAATGAGTAAAAATCGCTAAAAAATGACTAATTTTAAGTGGTTTTTAGGCTAAAATAGTGAAAATTTCGTTAAAAATCCGGCGAAGCCGGAAAAACTTTTGAAAATTTAAGGTAAAAATGGTAAAATTTGGCAAATTTTGGGGTTATGGGGGGAGGTCGGAATTTATGGGGGGGCTCCTAGAATGGGGGGGGGGAGGTCGCCGAATGGGGGGCCGCCCCCCCAGTAAAAATAAGCCAGTTGTCAACATCTCAAGCTAAAGCTAACACTATAATATGTTGGCGGTTGCTTCAAAAGCAACCACTTCTAACAATTAAATTTAAAATTCATGTCAGTCATGATTGCAGTAAAAACTTGGTAAAAAGCAATGACAAACTATACGTACGTATATATATAAATTTATATTGCAAATTTAGCTAATAGTACCCCCATGCCGATACCACCAATTCCATTGAATATCAAAGACAAAACAGTCAAAAACATCAATCAAAAATTCAAATGGCAATTAAAACAACTGTTTGAACAAAAACTGTAATTTATTTTCATGAAATTTAAAAAATGACCCAAAATTCAATGTTCGTTCATTTGACAATTTAATTAACCTCAACCATTCCTAGTCTATAAAGAATTAATTCCCGATTGGTTCAAGCCCCCGTTTTGAGCGGATACAGGGGGCTTGGGGGGGGGACGGTCGTCCCTCCCCGTCGCGAATCGAAGGCGGATAAAATAAGAAAAAAAGGAAAAACGGACAAAAAACAAAAAACTTTCGCGCCGTCGGCCCAAATTTTCTGCTGCTTCTTAGCAGTATATTTAGAGTGTCTATGACGAAACAGCTTGAAATGTATCGAAATTTTCGTTGAAAATTTCCAAAAATTACCTAAAAATGTGTTAGAACTATGAAAGTTTGGCAGTTCTTCAAACTGCCAAGAACTAAAGACCCATTTTATTGCAAATTCAAAAACTTTCTCCAGCTTGACCCACACCTTGTCACGAAATCCAGGACCCGACAGTATATACCCCTTCCAATTCAGCAGTAACTAAAACAAGAAAACGAACCCATTTTTGAAGGGAAGACATTTTCATCGTCCAATTGGTCCTGAACCCAGGTCATGAGATAGTCAATATATTTCGGCGCTGTGCACTTCAGGGGTTTCTTGATATTTGTGCCTGAAAACGAAGTCATGTAAGTATAAACATAATAATCAGGACGTAGAAATATTACCTATGTCAACCTTAATTTAGACCATTTCGACGGCTGAGTTATGGAAAAACACTCCGAGCTGTAGGTGCCGGTTGAGAGAATCCACTGCAAATTAACGTGTAATTTATGGAGATGGGCCGTTTAAAGCAAAATTAACTCGGCAAATCTGGGTTTATTTTAGGCAAAAATAAGTGGGGGGGGGGGAGAGTGGGGGGACGGACGCCGTACCCACTAGTGGGGGGGGAGGTCGAAGAGTGGGGGGAATAAAATGGGCTAAAAATGCTAAAAATGCTGTATAAATAGCCTGTTTTCCACATACACTGCTATAACTATGCTTAAAAGTGCTCAAAAATCAAGTTTTAGCACCAAAAAGGCGATTTTCGGCCAAAAATTTTCGGCGAAGCCGGAAAAATTTTGAAAATTTTGACCAAAAATCCTAAAAGTTTGGCAATTTCTGGGCACCTTAGGGTGAGTGGGGGGAAGCCCAAAAAAGTGGGGGTGCGGCCGAGTGGGGGGAGGGGAGGTGTGCTCGAGTGGGGGGGAACCCAAAAAGTGGGGGGACCCCCCGCCCCCCCCAGTACAATAAACCCAGCAAATCCCCACACAGTAGATACGATGTTTTAAAGTGGTTAAACTGCACGTCTTGAGATTGTTTCGGTCGCAGATTTTAAGATGAAATTAATAGAATAACACTGTCTTATAGAGCTAGGATCTACTGCGATTACACGTACGTAGTCACTACATTTTGCCATTCAGAGCGCAATAAAAGCGTCAGAGAAAGATGGGATCTTTTCACACAATGTGCGCCGTTGGACCTGATATATACGTCCGAGATGGGACTGGTTTCACACTCAGCCGACGTTCTGCTACAGTCTCGAAAATAAGAAGCATCTGTCCATGTGCTTAGAAGACATGCTACACAGATTATAATCCACAAGATTCTTCAGTACAACGTTATGTAATATTGCGTAAACGGAAAAGTACAGACTTATTTTTACTGGGGGGACAGGGGGACGTTCGAGCCCCCTCCCAAACATTCCGCAATTCCCCCCCCCCCCCCTTTACACAAGTCAAACAGTGGCCAAATTTTACCATTTTAATCCGAAAATGCCAAAATTTACATTTTAGGCTCCGCGGATGTTCAGCATAAAACAAACCCGAAACTATTGCCAGATTTTTCAGCAACTCTTGACAGTCTCTGGAAAAATGCAAAAATGCTGTGAAAAATATGCCCCCCACCCATTTTAGGTGAGCAATGGATCCCCACGAAGCTAGCCTTCACGCAAAAAGCTTTAAAAATATTCCAGACAAAAATGCATTATGTGTATATACACTGCAGTTTCAAAAATATACGGCACATAGAAAATGGCCTTACGTACCGTCGGCCCAATGATACTCATACTTTGGTCCGGCGGACATAACCGGGCACTTCTCCGGAGTGCAGTACTCAATGATGGTCCCATAGAGCATGTTGATCTGATTGAAAAAGTCAACAACTAAAACAAACAAACAAACAAACAAACAAACAAATAACAGTTTACGATTATAAACTTGAAAGAGACTGGAACATGTATAGAAATTTTCGAAAGGTCAAAAGAAGTAAAGGTTTTCCCTGGAGATACATCTCCGTCCTGCCACAGGACATGGGGTGCCGTGCCGGTGCACATCCCCGGATTCTCAGCCGTAGAGCCAGGAGTGTCACCACAAATAATAAATACATCACATCCGTGGAAGGGGGCGGCCTTTCCACACAGACTCTTCTTTTTGCATTCCCACTACAGTGTGGTATCCATTTACCGAACAGGATAAGGCTAAATAGCTGGGTTGGCTAGAGCCCACCGCCATCGAAATGTGCTTAATCCCTTGCTCAGGGGGATTTGTGAAAGCCTTGTGGCAGCGGGAATTCGAGAACCTCGAACTACCGGATCTAAAGTCGAACGCCTTAATCACTCACTTAATCACGGCACAAAAGCCTGTTATCCACAAAAGAAGAGAGACCACAAAAGAAATTGCCTGATAGAGAACAAAATATTAGGCCCCCAAATCTTCCTGGCTTTTTCCTACAGGGGGTGGCCCCCCCCCCAGACTTGGGTCGCCCCCCCCCAGGATTCGAGCCTTCCCCCCCAACCCTAAAGGACTGGAAAACTAGGGTTTTAAGGGAAAACTTTGAAAATTTTTTGACTTCGCCGGATTTGTACCCATGTTTAAGCATTTTTTAGCTATTTTAAGCTTAAATTTAAGTTAACAATAGTCAATTTTTTAGCTCAGCAGCAAAAAATAGATATTTTTTGACATTTTTCTAAAAAATTTTCTTTCCCCCAGAAATCCGAGCCCCCCCAGAGATTTTTGCCTAGGAAAAAGCCCGTCTTCCCAGCTTCGATCTTCAGGGCCAACTTTTATTGGGAACGAGTTTTTTAAGGATATGCAAATTTTAACGCTTACATGGCTAAAAATTTTGTAATCAAAAAAAGAAAATATTTTTAACAAAATCAGACGCGGGCGCAAAGAGCTTTAAAATTACAGAAAAATGCGGTATGTGTCCATAAAATATCACTTTGTCAGCTTATGAAAAGAGGTCGGAATTTCTGTAGGGTCCCCTTGAATGGAGGCAACCGTCCCCTCCAGTAAGTATAGAAGTAAACATATATATATCTCTGTGTCGTTTAAGGTGGTGATTCCTTTTGGGCACATATTGTTGGTTGACGGCTCAAACCAAGATGAAATTTGATGAAACTTTCCAAAATAACTTCGTTTGGGGTTTTAACACCCTCCGCGCAATCCCGCTTCAAAATTTCAAGATTTCCGTTCAGGACGGTTTTTGCTAATTTCTGACAGTTGAGAAGCAACTGCATAGTTATGATTATACTCATTTGAAAGATCTCGCTGCGCTCTACATTTTTGCTTTTGGAAGCAACTTTCTAGCTATTCTCTATTGTGAGATATAGATGAATTTCTTATTTTGGCGTTGAAAACTTGTCATTTTTGCAGAAATCAAATAATCCACGATTTCTTGAGCTACACAAGCCGTAAAATTAAACTAAGGGTGTCGATTTGAAGGTCTCGTCGAGGCCGATTATCCTAGGCATGATAATCTTCCAACTGCTATCCCGTGAGCTGCTATCACAAAAAATGTAGTTTTTCCAAAAACATGACCAAATTTTTTCCAGCGATTGTGGAGCATTTACTATGCAAGCTAGAGGGTCGCCACTTACTAGACGTGTTTTACACAAAAATACCCAGGGACCCTTTTTTAGTTGCCCCAATTGCTGCTTTCTAGCTAAAGTGGCCGCTTGCCAAAGTTGGGAAAAGTAGGCAAAATCCAGGTTGCGCAAACATTTTAGCTAATTTCTTCATAACGAAGAGTGATTTCACGGTAATTAAAAAAGGGTCCCCAGCTACTTGATAGTGGAATCGAATGATATAACCGGTGCGTCAAGAAAAAATTTACTTTAGTCTGCAAAAAATCTGTAAAATTAAAGTAGTTCGAAAATGCAGCAAAATAGTTTCCGAAAACTGAAGTTAGTTTCATTGTATCCATTAGAAAGAGAAAATGTTAAGCTCCATTTTGATATAAAAGTAGCTTTTTAACTCCAAGTAATGAATGAATCATAAGGGTTCAAAGTTGATGTCTCCAAAAGGAATCACCACCTTAAAAGCATCCAAAAAGCTACAATTCCTACTAAACCGCCTTAGCAAGCACTAAACCACTACTGCTTAGAACGAAACAAAATCCCCTTGTCTAGATCCAGCCGTTCCACCCTTTCTCAACTACGACACAAATTAAACACACACAAACACACCCCCACACAAATTAAAAAAGAGGTAAGCGTACTATTAACGGCCACCCATTCATTGATATCCTCTCCCTCGGGCAGGACCACGGCCTGCCTCAGGTTCCCAGAGCCCAGGGTCTGGGAGGCTTTGCGCCACAGCTCCGCCTGCCTGGAGCCATCCGATATGTGACGCTTCGGCTTGAAGGTCCGATTGTTGCGGGGGCCACTGCTGAAATAAAAAACACCAAGACTAGCAATAACTGCGGTTTTTCTAGGCAAAAATAAGTGTGGGGGGAATAAAATGGGCTAAAACTGCTAAAAATACAGTATAAATAGCCTGTTTTCCACGTATACTGCTATAACTAAGCTTAAAAGTGCTCAAACGTTAAGTTTTAGCACCAAAAAAGACGATTTTTGACCAAAAATATCCGGCAACGCCGGAAAATAAATTTTGACCAAAAATCCTAAAAATTTGCCGTTTTCTGGGTACCTTTGGGTGAGTGGGGGGGCCCAAGAAAGTGGGGAGGGGAACGAGTGTGGGGGAAGGGGTCGAGTGGGAGGAAACCCAAAAAGTGGGGCGCCTCTCCACCCCCCCCCCAAGTAAAAAAACCCAGAACAATAGAACACTGAAAAAAGGCTGAAATATATATATAGTGAGATTAATTAATTAAAACCCATTATACAATAGATTAGTTAAAACGAATTTTATATATAAATAATACTGAAAATGAAAATGTGAAAATGGGTTGATGCGAGCTAAAACCAAAGTGTAGGACACAGTTGAAGAAGGCCCATTCTCAGTGAAAAAGGATCAGAAATTTGTAGTTTTCAGAGTACTCTACATGAGAAAGCGAAACAATTTCACAACAATATCTAGGTTCTGGCTTATTTTTAGGCCAAAATTTATGGGGGGGCGGGAGGCATATTTTTGAAAAATTTTGCAGATTTTTACGTTTGTGTGAACACTGCCAAAAAATCGCTAAAAATTGACTATATAATTTTAGTGTTTTACGCTAAAATAGCAAAAATCTTGTTAAAATTCAGGCGAAGCCAGAAAAAATGAAAATTTAAGGTAAAAAAATGGTGAAAACTGGCAATTTTTTGGGTTATGGGGGAGGTCAAAAGTTATGGGGGAACCTCGAATAGAGGGGAGGTTGCCGAGTGGGGACCACCACCCTCCCCCAGTAAAAATATGCCAGAGGTTCAAATAAAAAATAGAGGAAGGAAAGTTTTGAAGGAAGAAAAAAGGGTTTTGGAAAAATTGCATATTTTCAGTTAAAATCTGAGCTCCAGGAATCCCAAACAGGTCGAGGAAAAATGGTTTTTGCGCGACGCACATAGATTCGATCCCCTCTCTTGCAAGAACAACAACAAGGCCAAAATTTTCTACATTTTTAAGAATTCTTAGCCAAATTTTTACCACTTTGGAAATCAAAACTACGCAAAATTGGTGCAAACGGTGTGTATTTTCACACTTAATTAGAGCAGATAGCAGAAACAAATTAAAATCAAAGCCTTTTAAAAAAATTAAAATTTTTTAATTTGGCTACGTATATATACTTAAGGGGGGG
>JASAND010013387.1:0-32791 GCA_030248195.1 Trissonchulus latispiculum
ACTTTTATTTTGGTTAACGACAGAAAATTAGCAAAAACGGGCCCGGGCCGGGCCGGGCCTAACTTTTGAGCTTACGGGCCGGGCCGGGCCGGGCCTAAGTTGGAGCGGGCCGGGCCGGGCCGGGCCGAGGTCGAAAATTTTTCAAACGGGCCGGGCCGGGCCGGACCGAGGTGAAAATTTTACGGGCCGGGCCGGGCCGGGCCGGGCCTGCAAATTCAGGCCCGTGAAGGTCTCTATTCAGTAGGTTGGTTTACCAGCTCGCATTTGTACTGGAGCTTAGCAGTTCCAGGTGCTGCCATGCATCATTACTAACCGCAATTTTTATATATTAGATGGATATAGGAGCAATAAACTTAGCCGCCTCCTTATATATTATATATATTGACAGTCTGCGATGCTGAGTTGACCGGTTTGGACCAATTCAGCATTTCCTACTTCCAAGAATAACTATCCAAAAACCTAATATGTAAATTGTTGATTTAAAATACATTATATAGAATTCCAGAAAAGTTAGCTTTGCCCGCCTGTCTTCTCCACGTGGCAGATCGAAGGCATGTGCACCACCTTAACAGTTTTACCTATAATGCGTAATAGATAGAATCTTGCATACAAAAACATCAGTTATTCAAACTATTTTTGTTCCGAGATCTAGTTTTCACATGCAATTATATATTTCTTGTGTTGTGCCAGTCATGACTAGGGTATTAGGTAGATGTGTGGTCTGCCAATGTTGAGTTCTCTCTTCTCTAGTTACCATGACTTTGTTACTCCAGCAACTAATTTTGATACAAGTTTTTCTTCACGGGGGGCCGGTTAAAATGTTGTTAAGTTTTGTGCTTGCAAACGGAGAAAAAATTAGTTCGTAGGCAAAATAGGTCTACGATAAACCTTCATGTGAAATAAAACTGTATGACCTGTAGGAAATTTTAAACTTTAAAACTAGGTTACACCGTTTGAACCAATACCTCCCTGAGAGACATAAGTTTAGTACTAATGTATTTAGAATCAATAGTGCTGCTGGCATTGGTGAGCCGGACGTAAGCCTCACTATTAGCAGCTGCTTTCCTATACTTGTACTGAATGCTATCAAACTTAGGAGGTGTTAGTTTGCACGGGATAAATTTTCGGATTAATCATGGTGTTTGGTCGGCGAAAAAAGGCTAGAAGTTTTGAGGATGAGTACGAGGAAATTGACCCGGACGATTTATATTCATGCCGCGTTTGTGGACGCAAATTCACGTAAGTTGTGGTTTTAATGTTTTATTTGGTATAATTTTACGTAGTTGTTGTTGTAATTGACACAACTGGGCAAACAACAGTCTGCTGATCAATTTTTGCAATCTGATCGACCCAGTCGATCAAGATTTTCTTGCGATTGTATCCAGCACGGTCTTTTGATTTTGACACTTTATTTTGTCCCTTTTGTCCCTTTACCTATTCTATCAGACACTTTTGATGTAATCAATAGCGTGACAAATTTCTAGAAACTATTCTAGACCTACGTCTAGGCGTGGGTGGGTGGGTGGGTGCCCTCCTGTTTTGTGGTTTCTTACAAATTTAGACTTATATATTTTTTCAGGTAAATGTTGATGATTAAGTGAGCATAGGATAAATTAAACAATCATTCAACAATTTTGCTACGCTTTTCTAAATTTCGGAGTCAGAATGACAACGTTCATAGTGAATGGATCGGGGAATTAGTTTTTGTCGGTTTAGAGTTTCATAGCATTAGCAAGTCGGGCCAATGTCAGGATAAAAGTATATAACCCCCAAGAGCCCCCATCAGAAGACGTCGAGGTTCTCATTTTATGTATTTGTGCGATTCTATCCAGTAGTATGACTATGTTCAATACCTATTCCATCAGACACATCAAACGTCCTTAATGACTTAATTATAGACTGGCAAAGCCTAAGAAACTAACTAGGTTAGGTCTAGTGGGGGTCCCCTGGTTTTTACAGATTTAGTTTAAAATTTTTTGGTATAAACTACAAGGCTGCCGATTGAAGGCTAAAGCGCTAAACCTTTTCTTATATGCCTTTCAAGTTAAAAATTCAAAAATAAAACTACAGACAGTTATAGATCAAGTCTCTACTAAAAAGTAGAACCCCAGAGCCAGAATCCAATGAGAATAAAAACAATTACTAGGTAGAATTACTTTTATCTTGGCATGATGTCGGGAAGTCTTCGGGTGAGTTAATCGGTGCTTCACTGTAAAAAAAATTTCCTAGCTGTTATCTATTTTTCGATGATCACTGTTGTCATTCAAGAAAAATAGATAAAAGTTATCAGAGATAAAAGATATCAGTTAGCTATTATTTCCGGATTGATTGAAAAGCTAGAAAATTAGATAACAGTTATCTAATATTGCTGGCTAATATCAATCTTTTTAATTTGGGCATTAGTACTTCAACGGGAATTGCTAACCTGTACTCATTAAATATTGTTGATAGTGGCAAAATTTTTTAATCTTAAAGTAAATTAAATAGTTTAGATTAGATAGTTACCAATTTTAATAATTTTCGGCGTTTTATGATGATAGCGGCAATAAGCAACATGGGCAGAGGCGAGGCTCCTTAGTTGTAGCTATGAAACTGCACTCAAATTGCGTCTACACTCAATTTAACCTGATAGTAGAGGGGGCAAAGTTGTATCCGGGTCTATAATTTCAGACACAGCCTGGACCCAGAACTGGACGGCTTTCCCCAGACCCCCAAACTCGGATTCCGGGAAATACTTTAATCAACCTGCACTGGGTTTTGGTCTAAATTGCACTATTATTCTCCGTGTTTGGTGATACGACAGCAAAAGCATCAGGAACAAAGCGATACTTTGCTTAACTTAATGACGCTAAGGAACTTTGTCAAAATTCACAACGTAGTCTACGTTTCAGTAATTACGATTGCAAAGCAGTGTCTGCTACGATTTCATTCACTTGAAACTACGTTTTTCCATAAAAAATCGTAGCAGACCACTGGACTCCTAATGCTGTGATAAAAACTTACAGCTGAAATAGTTCCTGCTTTAGCTTCCTATACATAAGCGCAAACAAGCGTTAAACAGCTAGTTTTGCGCCAGTTTTTATTGTCCAAGCCGGCCTTTTATGACACGTAGTTACGATTAAATCGTAGTAGCCTAAAAAGTTACTACGATTACAGAAAGTAGCTACTATGTTTTAAAAACGCAGTAGAAAATCGTAGTTACGTTTAAAATTGCGATTTATTTTTGACAAAGTTCCTAATTTTGTTTTCCAATATTTGCTTTGAACGTTGTCAATAGAACTAAAGATGAGAGCCAACTATGGGATGGCAGAAGTTTAAAGTTCAATGCTGGAAAAGCTATGTAGTTCGTCTATTACCACTTAATAATACTGGTTTGATGCAAAGAATGAAAGAATTCCACAATGTAGCGTCCCACAGAGCCATTTCAAGTTGATGATGTGGGGTCAAAACTCAACATACTATGCATGGAAACTTTGTTTCGTCCTGACCGCCGTGTATGATTAAACAAATGATTAAACATTCGAAATTTAGCCACAATTTTAAATTTAGCATCTATTTTAGCCCGCCTCAAGGCATAGTGTTGTTTTAGTAACCGATGTTAGTTTCAGTTTCAGTTTCAAGTCTCTTCCCAAAATAGTTTCAGTTTCAGTTTTAGTTTTAGTCGGGAGTTTCAGTATCAGTTTCAATTCATTCGAAAAACTGCAGATTCCAGCCTTAAGACATAATTAGGCCTAATGCATGAATTTATGATCATATATACTTCGCTGCAGAGTATTAACGAAAAAACCGCTTTAAACCTTCAAATTTTCATGTCTTGCAAAAAACTGAAACTAGTTTCAGACCGTGTTTCGGGTCTTTACCCAATCTAGTTTCAGTTTCAGTCGGCCGCCTACAATAGTTTCAGTTTCAGTCGGCCGCCTACAATAGTTTCAGTTTCAGTTTCAGGTATCCTCACGAAATAGTTTCAGTTTAAGTTTCAGTTTCTGAAACTACACTGAAACTGAAACTGAAACCTGTACAACCTGAAGCCTAGTTTCAGTTTCAGTTTCAGTGCCTGAGACATCACTACCTCAAGGTCAAAAGCTATGGTAGGAAAGAGGGGGCAAGGTCTGCCACTTTTATTTGATCAAAATTGGCGCAGGGAGACGCCGATTTTTGCCAGAATTTAAATTTAGACCTATCATTGCCTTAGAAAGAAGCAACACTTAGCATACATTTAGCATTTAGAACTAGTACAGTGGCAACATGGCAAGCAACATTGATGCGAGGCAAACAGTAACACCTGTGATCAAAACATTTTGGTCCTGTTAAATATCAATGTTTTGCGTGAACTCCGAAAGGTTGAAAATCAGCGCAATAAAATAATCTCAACGACGAGGGTGTGGCTCAGTGGTACAGCGTTCTGATCAAGAACCAAGGCTGGGTGGTTCGATGATCGCCCTGGACACTTTTCTTCACATTTTCAATCCTGATTTCAAACTTTCATTGTCCCATCTATCGTTTGAACTCGAAACCGCTTAAAGTATATATATATTTCATTTTGAAGCTCAAAACAGATCCAAAACTTGTCCACGAACTTTCTTCAAAATACAATTTGCAAGTTTTGTATGCATCAGTTCTGTGAGACAATCCCGAAAAGCCGAATATTAACAATTTGCAGCATTTTTCGAACTTTACTAATATGCACAATAGCTGCATCAACCGATAGCTTTTTCAATTTTAAGAAATGACTCTTCTCACTAGAAACTCCCATTTGATTGTTATTTGTTTGCCATTATTTTGAAGTTCCCGTTTTGGCCCGTTTTCAACAGAAAGTGAAAATTTTGAATAGCTACAACCTTTTTATTCCAGGCCGAAATCATCTGAAATTTTAATAGATTGAGTAAAATTCTAAGGGCTATCACTGGGCGCGCTTTGACCTCAATGCTGTAGGTAGAATTTTTGACCCTGGCAGCCCAACCCACTTAAATATTAAAATGTATATATGCACATGTAGAATAACTGGTTGACAGAACCGATTTTTTTCCATGATTTGATTTCATAAAACAATTCAGCTCATTATGAGCTTCAAAATGATGTAGAGATCTCTGCAAAACTCGCAAAAATGAGCAAGTTATGAACATTTCAATCTGGGTAACCAGACGCTGTCACAGTCAGCTGCACGTTTGACCCCATAAATTTTGCTGCATCAGCGAAGCAGGTTTCATCCAGCTCAACCACTTCGTGCAGTAACGTGTGTTACGCAAGTACTCGATACGCTGATACCGCATCGAGCACTATATAAAGGAGAGAAACAAACAAGTTTTTTAAGTTTCATGTCAATATTTTCTGACATATTTGCTCCTACTGCTACTGTTTACAGAGCAGTTGAAGCAATCTTTTTTGGCCAGTACGTAAATTTGGGGGTACCGATGGCAAGGGTCTAAACTAGGCATGGGCACGGGTCCAAAAATTTGGACCCGGGTACCCGGTACTACCCGAAGCCCTATGTCGGGTAATTGTGACACTACCCGGGTACCCGGGTACCCGGGTACTCGGGTACCCGGGTACCCGGGTACCCGAGCACTTTCGGGTACCCGAGAAATTTTTAACCCATTTTTCGGATTTGGCCATTTTTAAATTTAACTTTTTTCAGGGGTCTTTATTCACATTCAGGTTAGATTGGATAGATTTTTATCCCTAAGTTATTTCAAAGGAGTTTAAAGACTTAAAATGGATTATCAGGACTTTCAATTAATTGTCACGGTATCAGAAGCTGATGCTGATACAGACAACATTGGTTTTTATTTTATACCGCGCTCAGACCAGCAATATTCTGAGTTTCGTACCACCGTTGCGCTGTCCGTTTCCTCTAACCTTTAAATGTTAACAAATTTTGGAAAGCATTTGGATATAAAAGCAAATCCCCATGACAAAATTTAGCTAACTTTTCAACTGCTTGTCTCTGGAAATTGGAACAGCACCAAAGGCAGCAAACAAGCAAAACCTGCACGAAGTACTAAGTTTTTGTTTCCTTTTACGTAATTTCTTAATGAAACCCCGTAAAATGAAATGTCTTGGACCAAAACTAAACTTATTAATATTCCATGAAATTAGTCATTACGATTCCACTGTATCCAAAGAAATTCAAAGTAACCATCTCCCTCAAGTTGGATAAACATTCTCAGTCACTAAAGGCGTGCGCATACCAAAGAATCATCCAAAAGCTCATCTGCTAGGATTTGGTTAAATGAATGTTCAAACAATCTGGGAGCATTTTCTTAGTTCAGAATTCAGTTTAGAAACAGCTAAAGTTGACAAAAGTTGAAACCTAATGAACGTTGGCCGTTAGTGAAGGAAGTTTTTCAACGTTGGAATTTACCATGTGGCATTAAAGAGAATCACTAAACTTTCAAGATCAGATACTATTGACACCATCTAATGATACCTAGTATTGTTACTTACAGTTTAGAGAACAACGCAGAGCTGTGGCAAAAGTCACTGATTTGATGCGAACAGTTATGTTTGTATGTATCTTGTGAATTTTAAAGTTTTAACTAAATCATCGTCTTCCGCATATTGCTCCAACAGGAGTTTAAAGAAAGAAAAAATTATTAGAGCAATGTAAATTTAATATTTTAAAAACAAATCTAAAAATAGAAAATTATAAAATGTTCGAAAAATACCAGGACTAATTCCTCTTCTCATTATATACGGTTTTCTGGTGTAGTATTTTTTATACTAGTAAATTTTATAATAAACTGAAAAAATCTTCGGTGGCTAAAAATTTTCTGAGCCAAAAAATTTCTCTCTGCTTGATCCAGAATAATCCGGTTTTATCCGGTTTTAACTGAATATCGGGTACCCGAAGCAGGACCCGGGTACCCGAAAATTTTCGGGTACCCGGGTACCCGCCGGGTACCCGACTACCCGTGCCCATGCCTAGTCTAAACCCAATAAGAAGGGTTGAAATCCCTTTTTATTGGAAGACGTCCAATTCAAATGGCCGGATAGCTAGCAACATTTTGATTGCTAATATCCAAAGCAATGGATTGGATGTGGATGGCTGTCAGTGAATATTTTGGATATTTTAGTATCCAACAGGATGTTTCTCGACCAAACATCTAAATGAATATTAAAGATCGAAGCTCATTATCCGGTTCCTATCGTCTGTGATGTGCCTCTATGCGGCACAGTATTAGGGAGCATGTTCGCTTTGTTTTCCGCAATTATTCTAAATTGAACAAAAAACTAACAAATACCAGTCATCCTTTAATTTTAGGTGACGACCCTCTATTTTTCACGGATAACAGTTACCTTGGAATTTATGGTAAAGGCTATTATAGTTAAATTGGTAACAAGTGTCCAATTTTAACTGTTTGCTGCCATCCCAAATTATTAGATAACAGTTATCTAATTTGTTGGGATGTCACAAATTCCCTATCTAAGAAAAATAGATAACTGTTATGCAATTTTTTTTACAGTGTTGTTCAGTTAAGGGGGGGGGGGTCGCGTTTTTGGCGATTTTTAGAACAAATCCGATTTTGCTCATTTTCACATATTTGTAGTCCCAGTGGGTAAGTGCCGGACATTATGGTAAAGGCAAACACTACAAGGTAGAACTTTTCTGTCGTGTCGGCTCGCTCCTTTGATCTTTTATAGGTCACAAAAGTCAATTTTTGAAATTTTCAAAATATAGACAATTTGGGTATCATTCGATAGCTACTGATGAGCTGAACAGCTTTCCGAATAGAACCATGTGTCTGAAATGTAGTATCTGAAAGTTAGAACAAGTTAAAGTTTGTGGGCACATTTAGCTGAAAATGGCTCAGTTCATAATTGAAGGATGTACTGTGAACGACTGGCTGGATGTCCCGGAGTCGTTTTAGTATTAAACTATTAGCCAACCGACAGAATTAATTTGCCATATTAGTTGACCCAAATTTCACTGCCGTTCTGTCTCAACACGACCTTGGAGAGCAAATCACAGTGATTTTCAAGTTTTCCAACCTTATAGCTGAATATCTCTGCCACAGTTTGATTTCGAACTCTAATGTTTTGTCTCGTTTTTGAGAACATATGTACCTATATTCTGTGTGAAAATGAGCGAAATCCGTGACTATCGATTTTGACCCTAAGGGGGGGGGGCTACGAAGGGGTTGGCACGACATCGCCGGAGGGAGCTACTTTTCCCCCCAACGTTAGCCAACATATCAAAGTAAAAACGTTTAGGATGGGCAACAATATATCTCATAAACACCATTTTTGGCAGGATGCCAAAGTACAAATTTTGGTGCTGGGTATCGGCTTTATGGATGGCAAAAAGTTGCCATGTGAAAGTGCGCCATTTTCGATCTAATAAAACTTAAAGCCCCTAGCCTACCCCAATTTTTTTACCAAATATTAGGCTCTCATAGGGGCAAACTGTTTGTATGTTTCGAGGGCTTTAGTTTTCTGGTCAATGTGCTAGCAAACTTTTTGTTAGGAGATAACCCTTATTTTTAGGCCTGAAAAGCTATCTAAGCTCAGTAAAAATGGGGTCAAAAAATTTTGTCTCCGATTTTGCCGAAAAGATGCTTATAGGGGTTATTTGAGCTGCTGAAGCTGAATATGAAATCCGTTTTTTTGATATGACGCTTCTTTCGTTCAGTATGCGCTTACAACTGTCTTAGCTTTTTGGAGCGATCGCCATCCATAGTTCGAGAAATTAATCTAGCATTTCTAAACATTGGAGCAAGGATTAGTGACCTAGCTTTCTCCACATCTTCGCACACTCACTGTCCTGTAATACGCAAAGTTTCAGCCCATTCTGCCACAGTACTGTGGAGTAAATGACTCACTTCTTCGAAATGGCACCAAATAACAGCGACAATATCGACAATGTAATCTAGCACTGCGAACGCAGGGATTAACGAAATCACGTCATTTTTTACAAAAGTTAAAACAGATACTTGGGGCATTAATTGGAGCAAAGTTGGGTCCATTTGATAAAGCATAGCTCATTAGACGTTAACCTCCACCCGTATAGACCTATAACACCCAAGTTTTGGCACTTTGTATCTCACAGAAAAGTATACACTGATCTAAGGATTATTTTACACGATATCAAAGCGCTATATATCAGAACTATTTCTGGAAAATTTGGGTACCGAACCATGCGCATAGCGATCAGAGCGAGGTTTAGTTTGTGCACGTGTCATGTAGAGCTTTGGACCGTCAACAACAACTTAGCTCTACTCCACAGGACGCTACGCTGCATGGAATTCTTTCAAACTTTAAACTATTATAGTGCAAACGCACAGAAAAATGCCTACTTCCCCGAATCAGGAAAGCCACTCTAGCTACATACAACAGTTACATAATAAATCCAGCTTTCGTGAATTCCACGAATTTGGTAAAGTTTTATAGATATTGCTTCTATTCTATTATAAGGACAGTTCATCAAGATCTTTCAAATGATGTCCATATTGGAGGGTGTTATGAAATCTCGAGTTTTTAACTCATAGGTCCAAAACAAGACGCAGAAACGCATTGCTCAAATTCTATACCAAGCTTCCGAATTTACAAATCTAATTTTTTACTGTTTTAGGAAACACTCCATCAAAAAGCATGAACCTGCATGTGAAAAGTTGCAACGTTCAAAGCGTCCTCGATTCGATGCTGGTCGTCAGCGCGCGTCCGGAACCGATATTCCGCTGGCCTCTGTCCGGCGAGCTGAACGAGAAAAGGAGGAAGGGAAGCTGCCGAGACCGAAAACCAACTGGCGAAGACGACACGAAGAATTCCAGAGAACCGTCAAAGACGCCCGCGGAGTGAAGCAGGCCATGAGATCTGGAAAACCGTTACCGCCGCCTACCCGATCCAGAACGCCGGACGACTACGTCAAATGCGACTACTGTGGGCGAAAATTCAACTCATCAGCTGCGGAGCGGCACATTCCCTGGTGTAGGGAGAAAAACGGGGGCGGTGGAAGAGGTGGAGGAGGCGGAAAAAATGCGGGTCGATCTCGATCAAATGATCGATTTGATAGTAGGTCAAAGTCACGTGACAGGGATAGCGACAGCGGACGTGGAAAGTCGCGGGAGAGAAGCACGACCAGGTCCAAGTCACGTGACCGAGATACGAAGAAGGATAACCGAGAAAGATCCAAGAGCAAGGGAAGACGAGAGGGCAGCAGTGATAGCCGGGGATCCGGTCGGCAGAAGAGCAAACCGAGAGCTCCCAGAAATACCAGCAGACGTCGTTGACAGGAACCAGTTACAGTTTAGAATTGGAGCTTTAACGGCTACCTTGAATTTAGCTTGATTTACAAGACAATTTTGTAAAAATGCACATATATTAATCACATATTGCGCCTAACCTGTGAAATAGACTATGTAATTTTGAAAAACCGGTGTCGCATTGTGTTAACTTATGAAGGCCACCTTCGTTGTTCGGTGGTGACGTTTAAAACTTTCAGATCGTTTCTTACTGTTAGACATGATTTCACGTTCCCAAAGGTTGTAGACATCTTTTTGAGAAAGCCGCGTTATAGGAACAAAAAATTATAGGGGCACTTACGTCAGTTAATCACTCAATACTTCCCCTTCCTAATGACGTTTCCACAGACGAGATACACGATTTTATTATGTAGTTTGCCTTCTGTATGTACAGTTATGGAATTACGATTGATAAAATTACAAATAAGCAGTAGAACACAAACAAGAGAATAAAAGAGAAATAGAGTGGGAACCGTTAAAAACGTAAGCACAAAAATGGTCTCTTCATGATTGCACCTGACAATGCATTCTTTTTCGAGTGAAGAACCAAATTAATTTGAACCAAATAGAATTTAAACATTGATTTTCTCCCACAGAACATACAAACCACTAAATTATTAAAACTTCCAATAAAACGGTTACGATAAGACAAATACATAAAATCACAGCGTCACAGAAAATTAGTTATTTAAATTTTACAGGCTTTGCCGAAATTTGAGGTTTTTACCATTCCTGATTGAAGCCGAAAACTCGACGCTTCAGAATGCGTTTATTTTTTCGGTTTCCCAAGTCGGAGTAAAGCACACTTTTTAAATCGACCGTCTCAAAATTTCATCTGTTTTACGTAAACACTACAAATCTAGTACAGTGACGCTGTGAATTATTGAAATGACATAAACCAATAAAATAACTAGCTTTACAGTTTGTGCTAAGAGTCATGGCTGGAACTATGCCCGAGCAGCAGCTCGTTTAACCTCTTCCTGGGTAAACTGAGCATTTTCCGTGGAACCCGAATAGGCAGTGGTGGAAGAAGTACCACTCAGGGATGAAGCAGTGTTTATTAGATCATAGTAGCCAGTGCCCACTTCCCGTTGATGACGAGCCCCAGAGTATCCCAAGGATTCGGCCTGGAATTCCTTCTGCTGGAACTGGGAATATGCCGTCATCTGTTCCCGGTTGTAGGCATGGGCCAGCTTGAACATGCTAAAATTCAGAGAATGGAAACCGGCCAGGGTGATGAACAGGAATTTGTAATTCATGGCGCCCAATTCTCGCTGGAATTTGGCAATATCCTCCTGGCTGATGTTTTGTTGCCAGTTGAAGGAGGGTGAGCAGTTGTAGGCAAACATCTTGTTGGGTATGGCCTTGTGAACGGCGTTGGAGAACGCCTTCGCATCCGAGAGACTTGGAACACTGGTCTCAACCCAGAGCAGATCAGCATACTGAGCATAGGCAATGGAACGCATGACACAGTATTCACCAGACTTTTCGGGCTTCAGATGATAGAAACCTTCCGCGGTTCGACCTTTGTCGAAATCGATGAATTCGTGATCACGCTCATCAATGTCGCTGGTGATCAAGCGAGCAGATTCTGCATCCGTCCTGGCAATCAAGACCGTTGGAACACCTTAAATCAAAATAGTAAAAAAATTATAGCAGATTAATTAAATGATAGTACATATTAAATTTGCAGTAAATTTAATCCGTTTCGAAATGAAATCAAATATCTGTTCTGGATTAGCTACAAACTGCAAATTAATAAGTTCCCCGCCAGTTTGGGTGAAAACTGCCTCGCCAGCAATCAACTCTTCTCTCGCATGTGCAACATTCGAAAAGAAATTTGAGTTTTCTAAGTAGGCGTTTTAATTTAGTTAATTTTTTATTTAATAATCGCCGAAAACATCTACGGAGTACGGACATCTTCACAACAAAATCAGTGTCTAAAGATTTCAGTTTTCCGTAGTGCCTCGTCCTAATCAAAAACAGAATTTGGAAGAAACAAACTTTATCAACAAAGCTGAAATTTAGCTTGGACATAATTAATTTCAACCATATGAGCTTAGACATGGAAAAAGTTTACAATTTCTACACTACTTCGTTGGACATGAAAACAGTATATACTTAGCAAAATCAGACATTGTAGTAACTACCTCATGAACAATTTCTGCACAATTTTCCCAAAACTGTTGCTACATAGTGAACAGACAGCGTTTCCTTCAGTATAACCTACTCACCAGCCACATCAGCAGCCAGTCTAGCAGCGCACAGGTTTCGTTCGTGGGTTCGTGTTGGAACCAGAACCTTGCCTCCCAGATGACCACACTTTTTCTCCGACGACAGCTGGTCCTCAAAGTGCACTCCGGCGGCCCCAGCCTCGATGTAGGACATCATCAGCTCATAGCAGTTGAGCGGACCTCCGAATCCGGCCTCTGCGTCGGCCACAATCGGTACATACCAATCCCGCTTGGCACCGCCCTCGGAATGTTCAATCTGATCCGCTCTCTGAAGGGCCTTGTTGATCCGTCGACAGAGATCTGGTCCAGAGTTGGCTGGATAGAGACTCTGATCGGGATAGGTGGCACTGGCACTGTTGTTGTCGGCGGCCACTTGCCAACCTAAAATATTGCAAACATATGAATGAAAGTGTGGCCATTTCCAAGGATAACAAAGTTGGTACATAGTATAAATATAATAAATGATAGCAAAAGTATTACATAATACATAAGAGTATGACAGCTGGCATACTTTTTGTATTATCAGCTTGACACATTCTCTGCGCGCTAATGGCAAATTGGTAACAGTCCAAACGGGGGTACGCTCACACTCGCTCTATGCTTATGTGCTAAAGCTCAAAAGCATAAGCGCTATGTGTTGTCTTGTGTTTGTTTCGAGATTTCGAAAACACACGTAGCGGCAAATTTTTTTGAAGTGAAGGGTCCCATTTGCGGGGGGGTCAGCCCGTTAGCGTGCAGAGGAAGTGTCACACTTATAATACATAGAGCTGTCAGTCATACTCTTATGTACGTATTATGTACATACACTTGATGATAGTACAATACAGAATTATAGACGAAAGAAGGATGTCAACCACAGTACTTCGGGCAAGCGGTGGAGATCGATCCCACAACCTGTGTCAAAGCTCTACCGATTGAGCCACCCAGGCACAATCGAATTAAGCGTAGTAGCAGATAGCGCCAGCCAGTATCCGCAATGTCAACATCCGTCCTGCGTTGGGAATCGAGCCCACAAATTCGGCGATCTAGGCCAGCGCTCGAGCAAATGAGCCACCCAAGCACAGTTGAACTAAGCGTTTTAACAGGTAGTGCCAGGACAGTATCCGCAATTGTAACCACAAACAGGCCAGCTAAAAGACTCTTTATAAAACTGGAAGATTTCAATGGTTACGGCAATTAAAAGCAGCCAACTGAGATTGTGGTACTAGCTTGAGCGGGTCATTGCCAGATTACGCCTTCCCACCCAGTGCTACAATTCTTGAAACTTGATGTATCGAGCTGAAATTTAGTGTGGGTATATTTTCTGATTTTCAGCGCTCTGAGTTTCAAAATTTCAAAACTTTTCGATTCGCAAGATATACTTAGATTTTGTTGTAAAGATTGCATACAGAGGTTTCTTGATAGCTGATCACAAATCTCAAGTCCGTTTTTTCGAATCATCTTTTCGTTAGCTCGATATGAGCTTATGTTATGTTGTGAACTGAATCCAAAAACGGCATTCGAATTTGTGTTCATGGACTCAAACATCTCCAGTATGAAATAGAAAAATTGAGGACAAAAATTTTCGAGTTTCCTTAGTCATCCTTACGCATCGAAAAAAATAGAATTTCACAAAATCGAAAAATTTCGCAATAATTGAACACATCGTGGTCGAATACCAAATTTCAGTTCCATTTGTAAAGTCTTAAAAGCTTTATCACTGGGCTGGGGGAACCTGGGAAGGACCCGCTCGAGCTAGGCAAAGCTCCTCAGGTCCCAATAACCTTTGTCATGAAAGGATGGAATATACGAATAGCTAATATATGGCTAGTGTTTACACTGTAACGCTTCGGTTGGAGGTGCAACCTTTCTTGGCAACAACAGGTCCCTGCGCCAGGACTCAATCTGACAGTAATTTCACGGCAAACTTGGGCCGCGATAACATCATTCACCATTAACTATGTATCTTAACTTGCTTTAGTCCACTCACGGGATCTTTTCAGGATAACCCCCCCCCAGGCCCTGATACCGCAAAACTTGAGTAAATGAGCTGAAATTTTGAAGGGGTAAATATGTTTTCGACTACGCAGAGTTCAAATATCGCAAAATTTTTCGATTTTGATTGTTTCGATTCGTAAGGGGGGACCAAGGGAAACCGAAAATTCGTTGTCTTCACTTTTGCTGAAAAGTTGTAATCAGGGGTTCTCGAGGGTGCAGAACACGAATCTGAAGTTATGTAGTTTTCCGATTCAGCTTTTTGTTACCTCAGTATTAGCTAAAGTTTTAAGCTTAGTAAGATGTAAGCGTATACTGAGCTAACAAAACCTGAATCGAAAAACTAATTTCGGATTTGTGTTCTGCGACCTCGAAAACCCGTGCATACAACTTTTCAGTAAATACGAAGACTAAAAATTTTTCGGTTCCCCTTGGTCCCTTACGAATCGAAGAAAATCGATTTCCGCGAAAGCGAAAAATTTTGAGATATTTGAACTCAGCGTAGACGAAAACATACCGATACCAAATTTCAGCTCATTTATCAAGTTTTGCGGTATCTGGGCGGGGGGGATATCTTGAAAAGATCCCTCTCACGCTTCGCTTCCCCCAAGGAATCTAGTTAAGTTTAAATTATTTATACTTAGTCTTTTGAAGCGAAAGGCGTAGCCTTTACTGGAAAACACATCCAGCTCACGACGGCCCATGTCAAGATAAAAGTCACTTTTTGATTCTCTCTGATCTACTACTTGTTTTTCTTGGAGCTTTTATTTTCATGGGTGTTCTTGGGGTTCTGGGGGTTCTTACTTTTTTGTAGAGATTTGATCTATAGCTATGTTTAGTTTCACTTTTTGATGGGGGTTCTGGGGGGTCTTGGGGGTTAACTTTTCGAAGAGATTTGATGCGTAACTACATATATTTAGTTTCAAATTTTTGATGGGGGTTCTGAATTTTTTCAGGAGATTGGATCCTCCACTGTTTAGTTTTAAGTGTTTGCTGGAAGTTCTGAGGGTCCTGGAGTCCGGGTATACCGAAAAGTGTGTGCGTTGCCTGGACTTAGATTTAGGACGAACTTGTTCTTTTTGTCGTCAGCTTTCGATTGATACCCATGTTGTGCATATTGAATGTAGCATATATACATCTTTCAGTCTAAATTTATGAGAAAAGCCAGGAGGACCCCGCCCCAGTACACCCCGGCTATATGCTACAAATTTGATGATTGGGATGCTTATACACGTATTATAAACATATCATGTCTGCGGAAGTGAAAGTTGCGGGAAAGGATCCGCAACGTAGTCACACATACAAATCAAAGTCCTGGATACAAACGCATAAAAAAATTTGAGAACCTCCTTTTTCTGATGGGGGTCTGGGGGTTCTGTTATCTTGACATGGGCCCAGCTCACTATTAACGTCTAGCATTTTGCATCGGAGTTCAAAGGGTCAAGCTTAGAAGATAGTTCTCAAAAAATATAATAAACCTTTACCTGAGAGATATATGGCACCAAGGCCAGCCTTGACCATCTGCATTGCCTGATTCCCGGTGACAGCGCCCAAGGAATTCACAAAAGGCTTGTTCTGCATATCATTCCATAGCTTGACCGCCCCTCGGTTGGCCAGGGTATATTCTAAGGAGAGGGATCCTCTCAATTTGAGCACATCCTCAATCTTATAGGGCCGGCTGATTCCATCAAATCGTCCCTTAGCAGCGGAAGTAACCAAATCATAGAAGGTCTTTCTGACAGCAGCCATTTTCAATCTGATGTTCCGTAAACACCAATAAAATTAGACGTTAAACTTCAGATAAAATAATTATTTCCTGAAAATACAACCCTTTTATAGTATGGAATCGGTACAACAGGATGACGAAATCAGCCAGTATTGTGTAAACAGAAAATCGGCTGCGCCTGATCTCTTAGTACGACCCGAAAAACAAGAATAAACTGGCTTTAGCAAAATAAAACTAAACCTATCCCCCCTATCAACAATTTATATCAATGCACATTTATTTTCCGGCCATACACAGACGGCATCTAATTTATGTACACAAACGTTTGGCTGGCAGTTTTTATCACCACCCAACACGATGCATCAATTTCAATAGAGGGGGGCTGGTGTGATATAATTGATTTGGGATTTTCTTCATAAAACAGAAGGTTGCCAAAACAGCAGCCAGTGCACTCAATATGCAAATTAGTCATTTAGCTTAATATTGCCAATTAATTTTACATTATTTTATCCCAGTAATTATTGAAATCCCCTCTTTCTACTAACTAAACTTCCATTGTTGTTACGCTCTTGGCTGTTCTTCCCAGTCCAGTTACAAAGTACAGAGTGCAGCAATTTTATGCCTACGTTTATATTTGTAATCCAAATTTTCATGATAATTCATCTGGGGTAAAAGTTGAAAGTCCCGGTGACCTTTAGATAGTGAAACCTGTACCTAACCTTTCTTGGCAATTTGATATTTTTGTATTTTGAACTTCGAACTTTACGTGCATTACTTTCAACGTTTATTGTTGTCAGTCGGGAACTGTTTAAAATCAACTCCACCAAATTTTTCGAAAACAATCATTAACAAATACCGGTTCCGGAAACAACACCGTTTGAATGCTGATGTCAACAAACGCTTTAGACTTCCCATCCGATCACACGCTCTTGTTTACCATAAAAGCCCGGTCACGAGCCCTTGTTTATCGGTTACAAAGTTCAATCTATCAAATTCAGTGAAGCAAACTGTCTACTTTTCGCTGACGTGAGACATTTTCGCCGGCAAATTGCTCAACACGGAAAAATAACACTAAATCGTATCCACCATTGTATCGACATTCTTCTAGAGAACATGACTACATAGCTGGATATTATCTAGAAAATGTTAATGTTTTTATTTCCAAAACTACAACTGCTATAGGAAAATTCCATACAGGGAAAACAGTTTGAATTGTATGAATTATATATTTCTTGGAAACTGCTGGATTTTGTTTCCGGATTCTTGAAACGATCGGAAATTTCTTACTGTTAGTACACTGAGGCGCTTATCTATGCTATATTTAGAAATAATCGCGTTTTACAGTAGTTAAATGCTCAAATAAGTATATGATAAATATTTTTACACCTAATTTAAAACATCAGAATACGGAAATTAAAAAATTGATAAATAATTAACAACAGTATTAATTCTATTTTTCTGCGTTATCTTTTAGATTTAACTTATTGCTGCTGCTTATTATTGCTACGTCTAATGTGATCATGTCAATCGCGCGGTGGCAATATGTCTTAGCCAAGGCTGACAAAGGTATGCTTTTGTCATTATATTTGAAGAATTATATGGGGACATCCACTACAGTGAAAGGGCTCTTCTTAAAATTGAAATAATTGTTGTCGGTTTTGCCTCAGTTTGTCAACTCCTCAGTTAGTCAACTCAGTAATGTAATTAGAGTTATCCCGCACCCACCCCAGTTAGTCAATTCTTTTATAAGGCATCCACTTTGGTCAACTGTTTTTCATGCTATCCCTAGGGTTGTGCTCGGGCGTGAATCGGGCCTCGGGCTCGGTTCGGGCCCGGCCGCGTATTATGAATCCCTACCTGGATACGGCACCATGATGAAACTCTACCCGACTTCGGCACTTGCATCATAAATGCTACCTGAATACGGCACTATGTGAAACTCTACCCTATTTCGGCACTTGCATCATAAATGCTACCTGCATACGGCACTATGCACAAAATATGCTCTGGATAGTCACGTGTATATACATTTTATCCAATCGCTGTAATGGGAAAGTTTGCAATGCTTTGTGTCTTTAGCGAATGTTGATATATTAAAAATGTATCTAATATGGTTTTGTGGATTTTATTTACAATTAATTATACTTGCTGGATTCTAAATAATTGAGACTTTATTCAGTTGATGTCCAAATAATATTTACTGTACTACATATTTTACTATCCAAACGGTGTGGTTTAACGAGTTTTTAAAAGTCTGATATAGGTCCTATTGTAATCGAGCAATTTCACCTGCCTACATGTTGAAGTCTAATGTGTTATTTTTATTTAGGTCTTTAAAGCTTTTCAATTAATTTTTAAATATTTAAAATTAAAAAGATATAACATAGGATCAAGTCTAATTTTAAATCTTCAAAATCAAATAAAAAGTTTTCAAGGCTTAATTAAGAAAACAAAACATTTGTGTACATTTGTATGCAAACCTTCGCGACTTTACAAACATTTCTCAAATTTGCTTAAAATCTTCCTTTTTACTACTTTTGGTCCAAAATGCAAAATATGCACAATTTTTGCTCTGGTTAACGTGGGGGGAATGGGGGAAGGGTGCAGACGGGTAGACCCTCTCAACGAGAAAGAAAAAAGGGCATACCCACTCTTCCAGAAGGAAAGAAAGGGTAGACCTCTCAGCAGTTTTCACCAAAAAAAGCAAAATTGTTTAACCAGATGATATCGATTTGTTCAAAAACTTCATAAAAATCCTATAAACTTTTATTTTTCACTAATTTTAGGACAAAAATTGAAAACATTGCTGTTTTTGATACTTCGAAGTCGACCCCCTTCAAATTTTGGAAATTTTAGGAGCAAACCTCCTTATCATTTTGGATTTTGTCAGGCGTCCTAGTCGAAGTTCGGACCCCTCCTTAGGAAGAATATCTTAGATTCGGATCACATGTTAATGTAATGTTGGCGTCAAAAGAATTTGAGGACATATATATTTGTACAAAGTTGTAGTAAAAACACTCCATGCCGATCAAATTTAAATCTGTTGTGTTCGTTCCTGATCTACTAAGATTAATATGATAATCTTGCAATGATTCAACAGATATAATATTAAATTAATTAACTTAGCTTAGCTTATTTTAAATTGAACTATGATTCAAGGCGAACTGTGTATAAAGAATTATATAAGCCAAAAATCTATTTTGGAGTTGGCAATGGTATAGATAACCGCGAAAATGGCAAAGTAGGCACTAGGCACCTCCCATGTTATTCCTAGAAAATGGTGGTTGTGGTGATGGGTCTGAAATTATATATTTCCTCCACATAAGCAATAAACTGTCAATTTTCATTAATCACAAAAATTAAAAAAATTAAAATTGGAATTAAGCCATTTTTTCAGAGCATCATAAAAACGTTAAAGTTAAAGTTAAAACAACTAAATCGGAGAAGTACAGTAAATATTATTTGGACATCAACTGAATAAAGTCTCAATTATTTAGAATCCAGCAAGTATAATTAATTCTAAATAAAATCCACAAAACCATATTAGATACATTTTTAATATATCAACATTCGCTAAAGACACAAAGCATTGCAAACTTTCCCATTACAGCGATTGGATAAAATGTATATACACGCGGACGTGACTATCCAGAGCATATTTTGTGCATAGTGCCGTTGCCGTATGCAGGTAGCATTTATGATGCAAGTGCCAATCGGGTAGAGTTTAATCATGGTGCCGTATCCAGGTAGGGATTCATAATACGCGGCCCGGCCCGAGAAATAATTCTTGCGGCCCGAACCGAGACCGAACCGAGAAGATTCAGAGGCCCGAACTGAGTCGAGCCGCTCGGGCCGTTCGGGCCATTCTATCAGCTCACAGTATCGGAGTTGATTCTGGAGCAGAAATATTTTTGGCACTACATAGTAGACAGCAAACCATTACAAGCCAGAACTTCATCTTAATCATGCCTTTTCGTGCGACTACAGCTATCAGTATGTAGCTAATAATACGTAGCATTTGATTTGTGCTTATTGATATTACTTGTTAATACAAAAGTAGGCTACAAATTTTTGAAAAAAAGAAAACATGGCGTCCTTTAAATATTTTAAAAATAATATAAATATTTCAAAAATTATTCAATTATTCAATTTCAGATAACAAACCATACAGTTTCGGCATATAACCAGATTTATGTTATTTATATTTCTCAACATATAAATTATTTGTTGATACTTAATATAGCTTCTTTTATTTTTCAAATATTTTTAACCTTTTTTAATAATTAATCAATGAGATGAGCACTTTTTCCAAGTTCAATGCAATTCGGACTGCTCGGGCCGCTCGGGCCTTGACTCGGGATTCGGGCCGGCCTCGGGCTCTCCCGAGCCCGAACCGAGGAGAACTCAGTCCGGCCCGAGCCCGAGCCCGGCCAGAGAAATTTGTTAGTGGCAAAACCCTAGGTAATCCCCACTTGGTCAACTCTTTTTCGAATTAGTTAGTTTTCCATGGGGGAACAGCTTTAATTTTCTCAAATTGTTTTTCAATTCATATATATACAAATTTTACAAATATTATTTAAGTATTTATCATATGCAAGATTTTATCTATAAAGCATCAGTTGATTACAAAATTTAAAAAGTTTAAAATTTGTGAAGAGCGAGAAATTTAATTTAAGTTAAACGTTAGTAATTAAAGAAGTACATAGCTACATAGAGTAGGTCCAGCTGAGAAAAACTGATTCGCACGAAAACGAGTTGACCAAGTGGAGATGGCATGAAAAACAGTTGATCAACTGGGGATGCCTTATAAAAGAATTGACAAACTGAGGATGGACTGGAAAAGAGTTGACTAAATGGGGACCATCTAGTTTTAGTGATTAGAGCTGACTAACTAGGGAGTTGACAAATGGGGATACACCTTTTTGCCTCTTTAGTAATTTTCTATATTGATAAGAAATGTAAGCCTTAATTGAAGCTTTTCTGGAAAAACCAATTTCAACGGACAGGGTATTCTTAGCCATCTTAACCATGTTAATGTTTCAAATTTAGAAACTCATTGTCTTCAAAACCTGTGAAAACAGTTTACTAGAAAATTACTGCTTGAACAAATCTATTGCATCAGTCTGTAAATTTCATCATCATTTGATTAAACTAGTCTAATCGAACATTAAACCGCAGAAATCGTTGCTGGTACAAACTAGCTCCGTTTTATGTGAAAAATGCTGTGTGTTGCGATGTCATGAAAATTAATCCTTGATGTTTGATTAAAACGAAACGGCGCTTTGTCTTTCCATCGTCAATCGCTATCTAGAAACATCCAGAAGACATTACTATTAGCAATGTTAGCATCATTTCCATCTACTTTGTTATCAACAAAACCTAACAGCATTGATAAAATGTGTTTGTTCGCTTCTTAGTCTCAGTTTTCTTGTTTCAGGCTTTTCCCCTCCAAAGTGTTCTGTCAAATGCTAGATGGCTCAGCAGCGGAGCTTCCATTCCAAACTTGCCGGAAGGGGGTGAAACTAACCATGCCCGCCAAACCCGGAGACGAGCGAATTCTAACTCCGGATGCCATGGAATTTCTGGCAACTCTCCATCGACAGTTTAATCCGAAACGGAAATCTCTACTGGATGCTCGTGAAACGAGACAACAGGAGATCAATGCTGGGGCAAAGTTGGACTTCCTCAGCGAGACGGCTGACATTCGGAAATCCGATTGGACGGTGGCCGAAATTCCGGCCGACGTCCAAGATCGACGCGTCGAAATTACCGGACCGGTTGATCGAAAAATGGTGATCAATGCCTTGAATTCGGGTGCAAATGTTTTCATGGCAGATTTTGAGGATTCCAACGCGCCGACCTGGCGAAATCAGATAGAGGGTCAAAATAACCTCTATGATGCCGTTAGACAGCAGATTTCCTACGAAGATCCCAAATCCGGTAAAAAGTATTCGCTTAACCAACGGCCAGCAACCCTCATGGTTAGACCAAGAGGTTGGCATTTGCCGGAGAAGCATTTTTGGTTGACGGCGAACCGATGTCGGGTTCGCTGTTCGATTTCGGACTATTCTTCTATCACAATCATAAGGCGGCCTTGGACAAGGGAACCCAGCCGTATTTCTATTTGCCAAAAATGGAAAGTCACAAGGAAGCCGAACTGTGGAACGATGTTTTCCTTAAAAGTCAAGAAATCGTGGGTATACCGAAAGGAACGATCCGAGCTACCGTTCTGATCGAACATATCCTTGCATCATTCCAAGCCGATGAGATTCTCTACGCTCTAAAGGATCACATTTTGGGCTTGAATGCCGGCAGATGGGACTACATTTTCAGTCTCATCAAAGTGTTCCAGAACAACCCAGCCTATCTAACCCCAGATCGATCCCAGATCAGCATGACCACTCCGTTCATGCGGAGCTACGTGCTGAATCTGATCCGAGTTTGTCATCGACGAAAGGCCCTTGCCATGGGAGGTATGGCTGCCTTTATACCGATTAAGAACGATGCGGCGGCCAACGAAGCTGCGCTAGCCAAGGTCCGCGCCGACAAGGAACGAGAAGTGGCTGATGGTCACGATGGGACCTGGGTAGCCCATCCCGGCCTAGTCCCACTGGCAAAGGAAATCTTCGATGCGGGTATGAGAGAACCAAATCAGCTGAAACGAGTACTGCCTCCCTACAACCCCACTCCGGAAGAACTAACACTGATTCCCAAAGGAACCAAAACTGAACCGGGATTCAGACATGGAGTTCGAATCACCATTGGCTATATGGAAGCCTGGCTTCGTGGTGTTGGCTGCGTCCCGCTGTTCAATCTTATGGAGGACGCTGCCACAGCTGAGATCAGCCGAACCCAACTGTGGCACTGGGTTCGCCATAAGGCGAAATTGGATGACTGCGGTAAAACCGTTGATCATGCACTGGTGGATCAGTACATTGAGGAAGAGATTAAGTACTGGGAAAAAGCACAGCCTAAAAATCGAGCAAAGGACGCTGGAGAATTGCTGCACAAAATGGTGCACGCGGAACAGTTGCCTCGCTTTCTCACCCTTGCTGCCTATGATAAAATTGTCTCTGAAGGACATTAATCTTGACATTTAAACCTGAAACAGAATACTAATTATTGCTAGCATGATACTGTGTCCGATAAAATGATTCTTCTATCTAAAAATTTCAGGATTTAACTGAGAATAAAAAATCTGAGAACTAACAGTTTCAAATAGATGGATCATTTACATAGATAACGATGGACTTGGACTATGACAGACCCCCCCCCTCAATAATGGTTTAATTTTATGAGTAGTACTTATTGAACCTGAATATCTAAGTCCAAAGAAGTAGAGAAGGGAAACTTCAGCACAGGCAGTAAGGCACAACTCTAGTACATTGCTACTAAAGTAGTGATTTCAGCTTCAGTTCAGATTCAGCTAAAACAACTTCAGCGATTTGTAAAGAAATTTTACAAATTCGGGTAACATTTAGTCATGATAAGAGTTGGTCAGGTACGACCATCCCAAAATCGCCATATAACATCTTGTTTTTATATGTAACCAAGTACATAGCCAAGACATTACTCTCGATCTCGATCAATCGAGGTATCTGTTATATACTCAGAAAAGTGCAATATAGAGATTAGAGAACTTGTGCAGTGCTTTTTTCTTGATTGGGGCGTTCCTGCGCTTCGTTTAATCTTGCAATTGCCAACCGCCAGCATTGGCTCAAGTAATACCGTAATGAAATTAAATAGGCGAAATTGTAACAAAGAAATGGGTCAAGTGGGTCAACAAAACCGCAGTGGGCCGCGGGTCAGAAGTCCGCGAGTTACGAAATGTTGACCCACTTCCAATACTGAATCATCTCTTCCATAATTCAATAATGCCGACCCGTCATATAAATGACGGACTGCGACTAAAGAATAAGATAGCACCATCCAAGAATTTGGCATGGCATAATAGGACTAATTAAAAGGTTTCAAGTGGTTTGCATGTACAAATTAAATTCCTTTTTCGTCAAAAATTAACACAATGCATTCAGCACTTAATATAAGGAATTTTTTCAGGAAGGGTGAATTCTTTCGTGATGTGTGTACGTCACGGGAAAGAATTCACTATTAAAATATTTCCGAGGGAAATTTGCAAACTTGATTCAATTTTTATTCCGTTTTCCAAAGAAACCCCAATGCTCCCCCTATTTTGCGAACCAACTTGCCATGTTGCACTTAAATCTTCTGTATTTAAAGCGGTGTTGCTTAGTACATATCAGGCAAAGCTGAAAATTAAACTATTAACCTGATTTGAGGAAATAACCCGAAGGGCAATACAGGTTCCTGGATATCAGAGGTCAGGGTTGTTTATATGCCGAACGAAATAGATACGTCGGAAGCGGGAACTTCTAAGGACCACCAGGCACCAACCCTATGAATGAATACTTACGGCATTTATTAGTCTGAAAAATCTAGAAAGCGAAATTGTTTTCTTGATATCTCAAAAGCACTTCAAGATACGACAAAGTAGTGTTGTTTCAGTAGCCGATTTTAGTTTCAGTTTCAGTGTCAGTTTCAGTCGGTGGTTCGAAATAATTTCAGTTTCAGTCGGCGGATCAAAATAGTTTCAGTTTCAGTTTAAGTTTCAGTCGGCAAAGTAAAATAGTTTCAGTTTCAGTTTTAGTTTCAGTCGGAGTTTCAGTTTCAGTTCGCTTCAGACACAACGATTTCCAGCTCTCTGAGTTAATATAAAGCACAATTTAATGTTTATTCAGCCTCTCTTACAGCAATGGTAACAGAATCGAAGCTCAAAACCCTAAAAATTTCAAGATTTAAAGAAAGACTGAAACTAGTTTCAGTCCGCGTTTCAGTCTTTTACCCAATATAGTTTCAGTTTCAGTTTCAGTCGGCTGCCTAAAAATGTTTCAAGTTTCAGTTTCAGTTTCAGGTCTCTTCTCAAAACAGTTTCAGTTCCAGTTTCAGTGACTGAAACTGAAACCTGTACAAACTGAAACCTAGTTTCAGTTTCAGTTTCAGTGACTGAAACATCACTACGACAAAGTATATACAGCCATGCCGTTATTTAAGGGGACAAAAATTTCTTTAAGTTTTCTTTCATTTTTTTTTGGGGAAAGAAGAAAATTTCCGTAGCACATCTGGAAAGTAGACAGCTAAGTGTAAAGGCGAAAATATGTACACTACGAATCAATTATAAAATTCAAGGAACATTTTCTTTTTTATTTAAAGAAAATTTCTCATTTTCTTTCCCTTCAAATAACGGCGTGGCTGTATTTTCCCACGTAGTACCCGAACCGTTCGGGTCACAACAGGTTCTATAGTGACACATCCGTTTCGTTCTTTTGACCACGGATCACATGAGACATACTGGATTCCTGGGTCCAACGAAATCTTTTTGTAGAAACAGCATTATATAAGCATAGATTTTCATCGCTGAATAGGTAAGCAGTGACAGCTTCGCGGAAATTCTAACGTCCCCAAAATTTGACGACTCAACTTTTTTGGGGGCGTCGGAATCATTTCTAATATGAATTTAAAATGAAATGGAAGCAATTTTCTATCGAATTTTCTATCGATAGCCGGCGGTTTAATCTCTCTAGGTACATACTTCTACTCAAAAACGACAGCCGAAAATATAAAACCGGTCGTTTCTACCGTTGATTCAAAGAAAATCCGATCACGAAAGGGTCGAATCATTCGGATCATCATTCAGCTTTCCGTTCGCTCAGTATAAGCTAAAGGTTTAAGCTTAAGATGTAAGCTTATACTGAGCGAACGGAAAGCTGAATCAAAAAACGGACTTCAGATTCGTGTTCTACGACCCTGAAAACCCCTATATACATCTTTTCAGCAAAATCGAAGACAAAAAAGTTTTCGGTTTCCCTTGGTCCCCCCTTAGAAATCGAAAAATTTCGAATTTCGCGAAATCGAAAAATTTTGCGATATTTGAACTCAGCGTGGTCGAAAACATACCCACACCAAATTTTAGCTCATTTGGTCAAGTTTTAAGGATTTTGAGTACTGGGGGGGTAAACGAGACAAGACCCTTATTGTTTCCTTAGGTAATCTGTGAAATCTCAGGTAAATCAGAAATATTCAGACCTTTTACAGTAAGCCTTTGAACCCTGCATTTTGCCTTCGGCTCACCATAATTTAGACACAGTTTGATCCGATTTCATTGCCAATTTAAATTCACCTGTAAAGATACTCAGATCGCACGATTGATCCCTAACATTCGAGAATACAATTATAAACCCTGTTTTTAATAAACAAACTAAACAGTACAACTACAATATAGATCACAACAGACATACAAAATCCAATGCGACTAGCACAATATCGGCACGCAGAAACACAAGAAAATGAATCAGAATAAAAATCTAGCAAGTACAAAGTGGTATTATGCCGAAACAAACTGGTTGCATATAACTAAATCTAAGTAACAAACTATTCAGGAATAAACAAAGAATCTCATATAACATATCATACCAGAAATATGTATGTTCAAAATTAAAATTTGAAAATGCAGAGTCTAAAAAATTAAAACCAGCCATTTGGCAATTCTACACCATCTTCGAAATAGTATTGGTTATTTCAAGGTAACTAATCTTAGTAACTCATCGAATTCACAACAGTTCAATGAACTAATAACAGTAGCTGAATCATAAACTTTGCTAAATCATTAATTTCGCGACGTGACTAAAACTGAAACAGCATTACCGCAAAAGCTAATTTTATAGTGCAGGATAATACTAACAGTGACTTATAACTGGACTAAATGGTCTAGCGTTACAGAAAAAACTTCGGATTCGCAGAAGCTAGCAGAATATGAAACAGCCAATCAGATTACAGCAACACAATCTCTTCCAGTTTATCTCTTATCAGGCAAACTTACCTCCATTTGGGAGCAACACTAAATAAGAATAAAATAGAGATAAACAGAAATGACTCTTCCCTACCACTCTCATTTCTTACAGGGGGAGGGGCGTTATTTCGTTATCTTCGAAGCGGCACTCGTTGATTTTTGAAACTTGACCTTCTAGTGTTTTTCACCATGACAATTTGTTAGTTGAAGCCCACCTTTTTGGGAACTTTTGAGAAGGGGACTTGGCAGAAGCTATTTTCAGGAGAAACTGTCTTCCCATCCAAAATTCTAAGCCGAAACGATTCCAAGTACTATAACGAAGCTCTAGCTGAAACACTTCACTTATCAATCACCAAAATAGCAGGATAGGAGAATACTGGTTAGATATATTCAGAAAACAAATAATAATATTTAAAAATGAAAACTAACAATTTACATTATGCTTCAATAAAGCTTTGAAAAAACAGCAAAGGAAAGTGTTATCAAAATAACATGCGTATATAATACATACATGCAAAATAAATAATGTTTATAAAAGTTGCTTTGTTACATGAAAGCTACCGCAAGTACTTATTATAGGAACACTACAGTTACCTAAATTTATTTTTGTACTCTAATATAATAATTCAAAGTGCAAAAAATTGTAAATAAAACTAAAAATTATGTGATACTACTGGTGGGCAATTACGTATGTGTACAACTGGGTCCACACAGCATGAGAAAGCTCAAATCAAAATCAAACCAAATTCGTGTTGTATAGGACTAGACTCTCAAACTCTAGAAAAAACAGAAGTGATTAGTCGATCCAAATCATCTTGCAATCACCCACCCTCTCCAATTAAAATAAATACACCGAGAGCTGTCATGGAAGACAAAAGAAAACAGACGTAATATTTAATCCACATAGACCAATCTGTCATAGATTTCACGAGTATCGCAGCGGCAAACTACGCAGAAAATTTCTCAAATCTGCAAATTCGGTTGTAAATTGTGCACAGTAGTATTCAAGTTAACGATAAGTTCTATGGTCAACATCAACTCATGAAACTTTTAGAAATTAAGTTTCAAAAACTAGGTATCGTGACTGAACATTAGTCTAGAAAAAACCAGATCACAATAGAATTCAAATTCAGCATCCGTTTTCGTTCATATAGTTTTTTGATCGAAACCTTGAGGATTCGCTATCTCAGCAATTTTTTATGAAACTGGACAAAAAAGCTGCAATCATTTCGACTGGCAGCAGAATAAGCGATAGCACAGAAAACAATAATTCTAGAAAGAGAAAAAGGTTGGATAAATGATAACAGGACTATCAATTCATGTTACTCCTATTATATACATCAACAATCAACTCAATAAATACAGAAGAGTACAGTACTAAAAATACATTAAGAGCAAGCATATCGTTTATACGGACTCCAAGCTGCCAGCCGCTTCACGACTGCTCTTAGTTAGACAGGGCATCACAATCGTCGGACTGTCACTGGGGCCCGGGATACGTCCAACCCGACCTCCCTCAGAGCCACCGAACACCGGAAATGAGAAAGGAGATTTCTTTAGACGAGATCGAAACGGTGGGACATAGTGATGGTGATGATGATGATGATGACTCCGTCCAATGGAGGCCAAGGAGCCAGTTGAACTGGCAGGACTCGTGCTGCTGGAGGAACAGGATGTATCATTCCCGTCCCTCGTATCACCACCACCGCCGCCGCTCAGAGAATGATGATGAATCTCGGCGGAGGTACTTCCGGGCGGACGATCACGACCACGACGACGACCCTGTAGTGAATCACTAGAACCTAAAACAGGCAGACCAAACACAATGACACATTAGACATTAGCGCAAAGAAAGAACAGAGAGCTGTTGTTGGAGTTGGCCAATGTAAAACATTAATAGGTGGCAACTAGCAAACTAAAATCTGCCAGAGATCTGGCAAAGGCAAACATCAGTGTACTGTTTGAAAACATCATAGTTTGAGTTTGATGCACTATACAATGATCAATGCACTGGCTGTCCATGCACAATAAGTATTATATTCCTTACTACTCTTCAAGTTCAATTAACATTTTAGTAATAACAGCTGCATGCCTGAACTGTCCGAAACATGACCACGGACAGGTGTCTTGCGTACACCCGTGGACGGTATCACGGTCCCGGAGGAGGTTCCATGAACAGTCAGTGGGATGATGCTGAAGGATGGGGCATGACTCTGATGCAGGACTGGCTGAAGGACAGAGGGAGACGGAGCCGGACTGGGAAAAAAGGGATCGTGTAGATCCGATTCCGTGGCAATGGCATTGGGGAAACTGGAACTGACCCCAGCGTCCCCACTGGACTGCCCAGTGCTGAGCTGATCCCCTTCAAACTGGTGGACGCTGTCGTCACTCTTGGCTATCTGAAACAAGAAATGACCGCATAGCCCTAGACAAAATGTGCCCAATATTATCAGAGAAATGGCTTGATCGGTTTCCGACTTATAGTTAAAAATTAAAACAAAGCTGCTGTCTGATAATATAATAACTCATTTAAACTACAAATTGATTACTTAACTTTACCGTACCGTATAGCCAAAAGCTTTAAGAATATCCATTTTACACATGGGACAGGTCCGATGCTCTAACAACCAAGGATCAACACAAGTTTTATGGAAAATGTGTCTATAATAAAAGTTTTCACCTTTTATTATGAGGGTAATATAGCGGTCATGCGATTAAATTAATGTTATTGCTGTTCGTACTACACCTATTACAGTTCTCATATTCTAAAACCATTCCCTTCAATTTATTATATACTATACACTACGTGTGATGCGAACAGATCAGTACATTATACATAAGAGTGTGATCGCAAAACGGTATCTAGTAAAATATCCAACAATTTTGCTCGATTTAATGCAGCTCGAAAAAGACACATTTTGGAGTACACAGTTAATTATATTTATTTATAAGTAAGGTTTAAGGATAGGGTGAGGGAGCATACATAAATGATGTGTATGTAGAAGCCAAAAACGACATATCTGCTAGGTAGCTATGTACGTATTTGGCATAAAATTCTTGTCATATTATATAGTTATCTGGCATGTAAGATAGCAAAATGTGATTAGAACGTCTTTATTCGACTATCTGGCATGCCAGATCGTTATCCGGCGTAAAGTTCAAGGCATGTGTCTATTTGGCAGAAAGTAAGATTGCCGTCGAATTCTGCCATGCCATAATTATAGCAAAAAGGTCAACACGGAAACAATAGCGGTGAAGGAAGTGTCAAAAGTAACGAAGTACGTATATGTTATTCATAACGTAACGTTGTTTTTCTGCATTCGCAATAATTGTGAAGGATTAACTCACCAACTGAAAGATAAACGGTCTTGAAAATTTTGCCAATTTGCGACACTTCCAGTTAAATTGAGTCTTTTGGGATGAAATAGTTAAAGAGATCCGACACTTCACTTGATCTCTATTGTTTCCCTTAACATTCATTTGTCTATCTGGCAATCTTACTTTCTGTCAGACAGACAAATGCCTTGAAATTTACTTCAGATAACTTTATGGCATGCAAGGTAGTCTATAAAGACCAAGTAGCTTTTTTTGAGATCTCAGGTGCCGTTGAAAGCTGCATCAACTGGCCAGGTTTCATAAAGTTTAACACATAAACATAGGGCAATTTTTGAAAAATGCTAAAAATGATGTATATAATTTGATAAAACTTATTATTCTATCGTGTAGAGAATGGTTTTTTACGTAGAATTGGCTGTTAAAATCCACAATTGTACCTGTATTGGGTCCTCCAGCAGCGAAATGGCACTTTTAAGGTTTTTAGCACCTAGATAGCCAGGTAAGGAAAATTGTCCGAATCTGACCGCATAGGATGACGCAGCGAACTCGATAGTACCGTGCTATAGTCTCTAATTGTTTCCGTGTTGAGTTGTTGAAAAAATTTTCAAAAAAATTTGGGTGGATTTTTCCCCCCAAAGTGGGTTTTTCCCCGCCACGTTTGGCAATGTGCCAGACCAACGGTGCAGCGGATCGTTATAATTTTGGCTGTGTGCAAAGAGGAAGAGTTGCCATCATTGCAGACATTTGCAAAACTTTTCTAACCCAACCCAGTCAAAAGTTACATCGGTCCAAACTTTTGGTAAATTTTTGGATGGTTGAACCAAAAAGTAGTTGTCATTTTCAAAATGTCATAAAATGAGAAGGAGTGAACCAAATGACTTGATCTTTGCATACATAGATTAGAAAGAGTCGCGCTTCCTGCTGCTATGTTTTGGAGCTCATATCTCCAACCCATGACCCAGGAGGTGGGTGGGTTTTTCCCCCCAAAAAGGGGGTGGGTTTTTTTTCACCCCATGGCTATAGTTGGTTCTGGGCTTTTTTTAGTGGGGGGGGGGGTGGGGCGCCCCCCACTTTTCGGATTCCCCCCCCCCACTCGACCCCTTCCCCACTTTTTTGGGCTTCTCCCCACTCACTATGAGGTGCCCAAAAAATGCCAAATTTTAAGGATTTTTGGTCAAAATTTTCAATTTTTTGGTAAAAATGGTCTCTTGTGCTAATCAAACTCGATTTTTGAGCACTTCTAAGCATAGTTATAGCAGTATGTGTAGACAACAGGTTATTTTACTGCATTTTTGTCAATTTTAGACCACATTGTAATCCCCCCACTTTTGGGTTAGTGGGGGGGGGCATCCCCCCACTTTTTTCGCCTAGAAAAAGCCCAGGGCCAGGTTGGTTAGAGAAATACAGTTAATGTATCCTTATTCCTTGAACAGTTAACTATATATATATATACGTATTTTAGTTAGCATTACGCTAACATTAACATTAACACTAAAAACATTACGCAAAACAGAAACAAAAACAGCATACATACGACTGCTTAGCCAGAAAGTATATAAGCAACTTCAGATGGAAGGATCAGTGTAGAATTGAAGAGGCAAACGGGGGTCTGGAGGGCGGAAGCCCCCAGAAGAAACCTGTGCCCAACCTAACCTACGATAAACTGCATAAAGAAATTTCTTTAGAACTCTTGAAATTTTAAAGCTGGGTATTTTGGTGCGCATTTTTAAGTGCGGTTATTTTGAGGGCGCGTGTCCTACGTCTGCGTGGGTTTTTTGACAGCGCGCGTTCTGCGTCTGCGTGGGTATTTTGACAGCGCACGTCTTGCGTCTGCGTGGGTATTTTGACAGCGCACGTCTTGCGTCTGCGTGGGTATTTTGACAGCGCACGTCTTGCGTCTGCGTGGGTATTTTGACAGCGCGTGTCCTATGTCTGCGTGGGTATTTTGACAGCGCGCGTCCTACGTCTGCGTGGGTATTTTGACAGCGCACGTCCTGCGTCTGCATGGGTATTTCGACGACGCGCTCCGTGCTCTTTTATCTGCGCGAGTCGTTCGACGGCGCGCTTCGCGCGCCTTGCCTCTGCGTGGGTCCTTGTTTTTGCCTTGCGTGGGTGCGTGGGTCCAGCCTACACCGGTGTATGCGTGGTGTAGGCGTAGCCCATGCGTGATAAAGACTTTATAATCACATTTTGCTATCTGGCATCAGGCATGCCAGATAACTAACTATCTCGCAAAAATTTTATGCCAGATAGCTATCTACAAGATTTGCCTATTTGCAACGCCTCAACCGATGAAAATTTAAAAATAGGGCAAAATATAGGGATTTTACTATCAAAATATACGGCGAAATATAGGGATACTTACTAAGCGAACTTCCAGCCACATTTTATGTACACACCTGGGCAGCAATACGTAACT
>JASAND010013388.1:0-16538 GCA_030248195.1 Trissonchulus latispiculum
GGTGGCCATTCTAAGTTCAGGCTAAAGTAGGATTGAATATAGCGAATTTTGAGTTTTCGCGCTAATGCTAGCGCTTTGATAGACCGAATGCGCTGCCTTCTTAGTTCGCCTACTTCCTAAGTTCTATTTCCTACTTTGGTTCGAATTTAAAGTTTTGCGGAGTAGGATTGTCACGTGGCCCAGCGTCGCTATGAAACCTAGTGAGTTGATATTTCAGCTCTACTGTAGCAATATATATTTTTAAGAAATTTGATATCCGCACAAACTGTTAAATTTTATTTTAATTTTACTACTTCTTAAATTAACTTATTTTAAATAGGTTTAGACAATCTAAAAAAAATTATAAATCGAAACATTGCTGTTCAAGTCAGTGCTTGAAATTTGAGATTTCGAAACTAATTGCTGGTTAATACAAAATTTAGTTGTTTTAGAATTTAAGTAGCAATACCAAAACAAGAGCTTGATGACATTTTCATCATTTCTTCTTTAATTATGATTCCTCAACTAAATTTAACTATTAACTTCCTCAATTAATTAATAAAATAAAATTCACCAATGCAGGAAATAATACAGGTTTCAGTTTATAAATTGAGTTTGGCTCAGAAACTAATTATGCTCTGAAGATGGAATATGATTAGCGTAATCCACCAAAATAATTATACTCATTATATATTAATAGTTCGACTGAGATACAAAACCAAATCGAAACATATAATAAATAAAATTTCTTGAAAAAATCAGAAAATTTGTAGGATTAGTTATGTAGAATCATTTATTGTATTCAATTGCTTATTCTGCATGTAATAAACCTTAATAATAAAACTTCTTAATAAATGATAACTTTTTAGGCAGCTACTGGTATTTTATGTTTTCATTTCTAAGTAAAAATTTAACTAAATTCTAAAAACTTACAATATTAGAGATTTTATTTCCGAGCTCAAATCTTTAAGAAGGGCAAAGGTATATAATCAATTTAATTAAAATTTATTTTCAAGTTTACTTTCAAAATTTCATTGAATTAACTTGAAATTAAAATTTTCAGTTTGAAAATTGAAATTTCGTTTAATTGAATATCTAAATTTTTCACGTTGACCTGAATTTTGAAAAGTTTCCTTTCAAAATTTCCCTAAAGAAAGGTTTCACCATTGATCTGTGGTTGATCTCGGAGCGTAAAATTTCCAAAATTTCAATTTTTTTAATTTTTTCATCTTTTACTTAGAAATAAAATTATAAAATATTAGAAGTCTAAGAAAAATTAGAGTTGGCATTTATTCCAAAATTTTTTATTAAGGTTTGTCATATACAAATATGCAGTTAAATAAAACAATGAATTAATTAATTCTTCAAAATTTCTGGTTTTTAAAGAATTTTTATTTATTATATATTTCAAGTTAATTTTGTAACTGAATAGAACTATTATAGCTAGTAATTATTTTGGCGTTTCAGGCTAATCATATTCCTCCGTCAAAGCAAATTAGTTGCTATAAGTATGAACAAAACTTAATTCATAAACTGAAACCTGCATTATTTCTTGCATTGATGAATAATTTCCCCCCGGGAAAATTCACACCAGTGTAATTTTTCCAGGGGGAAGTCCAGACCGGTGTAGCCTTTCCGCTTTGAAAATTTTCAAGGAGGAAAAGTCACATCGTGACATCGACTACGTACTAAAAAAATAATTGCAAAACCCAAAAGTTTCTTATCTTTGCACCTTTCATAGAGGATTGGAGCCTGTACGGTCAAATTTACACAAAGCGATACCAGCACCTTAAATAAGACGAAGTTCCTGGTTCTGTTCCTGTAATTATACCCCAATTTCACTCCTGTTGTGGACAACGGTTTTTAGTTCCCCCCAATCCTGATTTTAGACCTTTGTTGCTGTCCAGATTTTGGTCACCACCAGTCACCAGATACAAATGCCCAATATGGACTATTTTACCTTGAGATGATAGCTAATGAAGTATAAAAGTTGAGTTCACTTTTACCAAGAAGCCCATTGCCAAAGGCTTACCAATACTTCTGATTATTCATTAGGCTTTTATTAATTAATTGAGGAAGTTAATAGTTAACTTTAATTGAGGAATCATAATTAAAGAAGAAATTATGAAAATGTCATCAAGCTCTTGTTTTGGTATTGCTACTTAAATTCTAAAATAAATAAATTTTGTATCAACTAGCAATTAGTTTCGAAATCTCAAATTTCAAGCACTGACTTGAACAGCAATGTTTCGATTTGTAATTTATTTTTTAGATTGTCTAAACCTATTTAAAATAAGTTAATTTAAGAAGTAGTAAAATTAAAATAAAATTTAACAGTTTGTGCGGATATCAAATTTCTTAAAAATATATATTGCTACAGTAGAGCTGAAATATCAACTCACTAGGTTTCATAGCGACGCTGGGCCACGTGACAATGCTACTCCGCTAAACTTTAAATTCGAACCAAAGTAGGAAATAGAACTTAGGCGAACTAAGAAGGCATCGCATTCGCTCTATCGAAGCGCTAGCATTAGCGCGAAAACTCAAAATTCGCTATATTCAATCCTACTTTAGCCTGAACTTAGAATGGCCACCACGTCCACTGACATATTGGATAGATTTTGCTTATAGTCGTCTTGACGCTCGGTATACCTCTCTGCCTGCTTTAAAAGGGCATTACAAAAATTCTAATATTGAGTAATTGTAAAAAAATGATGCACAAAGCTCGCCCAGAACACCACTTTTAATACCACTATCATCTTACATCTGAGTTACTTCAGTCAACCGGATTTTGGGAGATGGTGACGTGGGGTCAAATGTCAACCACAAGATAGGCAACAGCCGTCTATTTATGCAAATGATTACATTGAATGTCACGAAACTAGTTTTACGACTTGATTATTTCAATCTTCCTTGTTTCTGATCCGGAGAAATTCAGTCCATATTTCTAAGATACATCGCCTTCCTGCATAGACAACTGATTGGTCAAAGACTGTTTTATGAAAATGCAACTAACTATAGTTTCTATTATAATATAATATTATGCTAATAATAGCAACAACAGGACTGGTCGATACCAAACGACATTGGAAAATCGACGCATCAAGGAAAGGATGGATCTTTCAGTAATGGATGACCACCATTCAGACTTTTATAGTTTGATTCATTGGATTTATTATTTTTATCTGTGTTAGGGTGCCCATATGTGGATATGGTTTTAGACATCTTGGAGTCAAGGCAGTCCCTAATTTTCATAAATAAAGATAGAACATAACTGTCATTACTCTCGTAGGTGGGATCGAAATTGTTGGCTTGGTTTATGAAAATGTTATCTGAAACCTCAAGATAACCTGCTATAATTGCAGTGTTGCTTTCACTTTATCTCAAGTCTCTTTTGGAAGACTTGCACTATTTAATTCGTGTTAACCTTTCTTCTGACATATCATTTGTATTTTGGCTTTGACTTAATGTACTGTTGCTTGATTCCGCCATTTTGGGTTTTGTTTTTGAACCCGTGAATATTCAGCAAGCAACTATTTTCGACGTTTGGCTAATTGACGTGTATCAGTCGTCCAAGTTTTACACTTGGATTTCTTTCGTAACATATAAACTCAGTTAGACAGCTTAGTATGGCAACTTGTCCAACCTGAAACAGGGGTTAGCAATATTACCTACTCCATTTATAAGTGTCATCTCTCACGATAGCATACCCCCGCTGTGAGATATTTATTAGCATAAAAAGGGAGTTCAGAGAAGACATGGAATGGCTTAATTGAAATTTTAAGGAATTAGGATAAGAAGGTATAAGGTTAGCGTGATGTTTGTCACAGTTTGTATCCTAATGACATTTGATTGACGTTTGCGGCCAATCTTCTTACCTTGGCATCACGGTTCCCTATGGAAATTTCGGGCTCATAAAACAGTCCACCTATGCTGTGCATTTAAATAAGCACGCTAGGATCAGTGTCTTTAACATCTGAAAATTTTCTATGCATATTTAGTATTAATAGGCTAAGATACAAATCAGGCTCAGCCTTTTCGGTCTGAAGATGCTTCTTCCGTTCCGACTCTTTTAAATTTATCTACCAGGCGTGATGTTCTGCATCAACTTTTTCATAGGAAGAGATTTAACTAAATTTCTGGGTTTCAGTTTTAGCAAATTAATTCCAACTTTTTCGACAGTCTCTGACTTTTCGCTGGTTTGCTGGTTTAAACATCGCCGATTTTCACACGAACAGATTAACATGTCTTTGTTTCAGCCATTGCGAGATGTACTTTCTAAAACAGGCAAAATTAACTTAAAATCAGACCTACAAATTGTGTTATCCTTATTCAGCTTTTGGCCTATTATCAGTTGTCTATTTGTAATTTAATTTCGGGTAAACTTGACCAAATTGTGGGAAAGTTGTTGACTTAAACGTTCCTGAAGTCTACAGTGATTATGAGTTTGTTCAGATTGGAAATCTCCCAATTGTTCCGTGCTTAGCACAGATCTGCAGATCAAAACTTGGTCTGCCCAAATAGTTAGTCGGTCAAAAATTTATTGACGAGTGTGCGAGGTCATTTTCACTCAAGCTCTTTAATTTTAAATTGTAACTTATTTAAGTGCCAGTATATACTGAAACAAAACTAGCTAACCTGTTGAATTGAAAGAATGTTGTATATAACCTGAGCATTTTTACGATTTGCTGCCGCTGCGCAAACCTTTCAGTGCCGGACCCGGCGTGCAATCAACAGTGTCGCTGTGCATGTGCCAGAGTTGACGAATGGGGTTTTTTCGCGAGGCCATCCCATCCCATCCCAGTTATAAATTTTCTTCCCATCCCATCCCACTTATTTACTGAAAATCAAAAATAATCCCAATCTGTCCCACCTAGGCTGAAACTCGAACAAAAATTCAGACGAGTATTTGTAAGTCCATAATTGTTTCATTTAACCAACATATGCATGTATCAAAGCTTTCTACTTGTACATATATAATAGTATTATGAACTGTTGTTACTTGTTTATTTCAAAAAATCTGATTAGGCGGACATAGAGAGTGTATGTTCCAAATAGGAATTGTAAAGATCAAACGTTTTACCAAATTTTCAAAATTTGAATTCGTGTGAATACAATTCTTGACAATTTGATATGTAATGGTAAATTTTACAGCAAAATCAATGAGCAAGCTCCGTGCAGCACAGCCCTACGTAAACCTTGCAGAATTTCTTGAATTTACGAAAAAATTTAAGGAAACATTAATGATTGTCGAAGATTCGAAAACATCAGATACTAATGTCGTATAATATATCCACTTATATAATATATCTAATATATCCATCCATATATCCAATTTGAATATTTAACGGCATTCGAGAAAGAAAACTTTTGTCTAGTCCAAGGTTTTTTCCAAGACCAGACCTGTTTCTAGATACGAATGGTTTCAAGGAAAAAGCATTTTTGGAGAAAATGTGGTATTTTCTGAAAATAAATTGTTCGCTTTGTTAATTACACCGATTCGGTTTTTGGCTATTCTGAGTCTAAGTTGAGCGCTGCTTAATCGCGTTAAAATTCCACAGAAGACGAGCATCGGGGGGACTAGGTGAGGGTGGCCGACTGGAGAGTGGAACGCCAGAGGTTTTTCTTATTAAAGTTATTTTCTAAAAATCAGGAATCGCTATGCTAAACTGCAGTTTCTGTTTGCGATTCTTAAATTGAAACAAGTGATCAAATCTGTCACTTCTACAATGCTCTTCATAAACAATACTGCAGCACCAGCAAAAATATTCCCTGAAGTGATGTGAGGGTTAAGCCGATTTCACATGATGGGAATTTTGTGGGGATTACTCAGGAGATTTCCCCATGGAGATCCCCATGGGGACACCACCTTTCCCCATGGAGGGGTCCCATGGGGATTTCTATAGGGATTCCTATAAAAATCCCCATCGTGTGAAATTGGCTTTAAACGCTTGAAACTTCTCATTTTTTCTTTGGAAATTCAAGCGTGCTTGTGATAAGTAAAGGGCACCGAATATCCAATAAAAGGCCCAATTATGCATTCCCCCTCGCTGTGTAACTGCAAAGTGTAACTTCTCTGTAGCAGTTTTCAAAGTTAAGTTTTTTCAGCTTGGGTGAGTTTCGTGAGCTGGGTGAGTTGAAAAAACAAAGAGTGATTAGAGCGCATAGAAGTTTGATCACATACTGTCGTAGGTGTCCAGCGTAAGGATTAAATCGCATACTACAAACTACAAGCAAATCAATCAACCCAAAACGCGTTCAGTGACAGCCACATTAATGCTAGCGCAAGCAAGCATTACTGCTCCCGAGATGGGGAGGTGATACTCTAAGGAATGGTCGTTTTTGCATACTAGACCTCTGCAAGCTTGTCTAGGGTATGTCATTTTTAACAAATTAAATTACCATAATTTACTTGGTATCCAGGAGGGGGCGGTCACCTGGTTGAGTTTTTTCATCTGATGGAAGGTGTGCAGCTTTACCCGGTGAATGAACTCTGTGAGAAAGATCCATAGCTTGCCCTTGCCAACCAGAGGATCGTATTACAAGAAGTAGCACTTTTTGCTCACCCAACTCACCCTACTCACTCAAAGAAAAATTGAAGCTTTAAACATCAATAACAAAACCAAACTATGATGGTATGAACTATTAACCGATCAGGACTGGACACAAACTGTAACTTTATGGAGATATTCTGTACTTGGGCCCGATAAAATCCTATTTGAAAAAATATCCGGATATTGTTTAGTTTGATTGTTTTCGTATTAGACAAAGCATAGAAAATTAGCAAATCTGGACACAAACAAAAATTTTAAAATAGATAGCAAATCTTTCCTGAAAATATTGGATAGCAAGCTTGGATTAGTGATTGCAATTCAAAACACAAAATTGAAAGAAAAGTAATACTTTAGCTTAGAACTTTAACTCAGTTTCTTGAACTGTAGCTTTGAACAGGCGGATAGCCAAATATCCGATACCCGGAAAACCACTTATGTAAAATAGGCTGATATTTGCATAGGAAAAATAGCAGGTGTCCACAACTGCTAACTTGAGCGCTTCTGAGAAATGAATACGTAAATGAATATAGTATTAAATAAATACTAGCGACTGCAAGAGCGTGTTGCCCACCTGAATATTCCATTTTGGTCAACGTTTTATTTCCTAAGACTTTGCTAGCCTCTGGTTCAAGAAATGGGTTCTTCTGCAATATATTTGGTTTTATTCGAATACAATAATGACGACACCTTCATCCTAAGATGGTTGCCCTTGAAAGGGCAGTTGGGATAAGTGATTTTTGACTAAGGTTCCATTTCATATTTAAAATCTGCTTCCCCAGATTACCCTCGGACCATTGTTTCAACCAAAACAGAGATGAAATGTTTTTTCCATATAAGATACCTTCATCCTAAAATGGTTGCCCATAAAAGGGCAGTTGGGATAAGCGATTTTGCCATTACACTTTGTTAACACTACCTCATACAAATGGTTGCCTTTAAGAAGAAAGTTGGGATAAGTGATTTTTCAAGTATACCTTGAATATATACTACTTCATACAAATGGTTGCCCTTAAGAAGGCAGTTGGGATAAGTGATATTTGACTAAATTTCGATTGTAGATTTAGAATCTGCGTTCCCGGGTTATCATAGAACCAATTTTTCAGCCAAATCAGTGATAAAGCGTTTTTATCGTTTTTGACACCTTTATCTTAACATGGTTGCCCATAAAAGGGCAGTTGGGATAAGGAACTTTCGACTGAATATAGTTAAAAATTACTTGATACACAATTCTAAACCATGTTCTAGCAAATCCACCGGCTAAACTTGACTAACGAGTTCAAAAAACACATATAAGGTGTTTCTGGGCAGTTTGCTCACTTTTGCGGTCTCCAACAGTGTAACTTTTGTCGATATCTCGAGATCCAAAAGGGTTAAAAAATTTCGTTTGCAGATTTCAAATCTACGTATCCGAATTACCCTATGACCGACTTTTCAATCAAATCGAGACAAAAAGTTTCTGACCATTTTTGAGAATCGCCTTGGTCCTCCCTTACGATTTTAAAAAAATTAATTTCCCTGCCTTGGTCGACTGGGTGGGAGTAGAGCGATGAAATTCACAGATGCACACCTTCTTTTCACGCTCTTCAAAATGAGGTATCAACCACCCCTGTACCTCTTTCCAATCTCGAGTTGAAAGGGGGTACAAACAGGTGCTAACAACAACAAACAAAAAACAGACAGTATAAAGGGTTGCCTTTTTCCTTTGGAAAGGTGGGCAACACAATAAAAAGTGTTAAAAATCGTGGACTAGATGCAATTCTCAGGACGCAATAAATCCTACAATTTAAGAATTAAAAAGGCGTAGCTGTTGCTGTAAGCTAAGATAAATTGCGCTCTGAGCTTTTAGTCTCTTGCTTTCACTCACGTTGAAGTATACTAAAAAAGCACAGGCCAAACTATGGGCTATCCATCCAAAACCAATATCAAAATTTTGGTTTAGCCAAACGCAGGACAATAGTGTTGATGCATTTACTAAATATAATCTAAATAAAATTAAATAAAACAAAACTAATTAACTTAATAATTTTTAAACTTTTGATTTTTGAAACAATTATCAAAATACAAAATTTAAAATTTTGGTATTCTACTATCAAAGTGGATTTAGTCCCAAATAATTCTACCATCCCATATGCGATGAGATTTGAATCCCATCCCCCCATCCCATGGGATCCCATCCCATTCGTCAACACTGGGATGTGCAAACCCTGAGTTGTCAAACCATTAACGTCCCTGCGTTGCCATTTTTATACCAAGAATATGCAAACTCATATATGTGAGTGAATCCATCAGGGGCCGATGTTATCAAATTTGTGTTTTCCGAAAACAGGGTCTCACATTTTTGGGGTAACCCTGAAATTATAGTGCTGGGTTAACTCTGGGGTTAATCCAAATTATAAAACAATTTTGGGGTTGGGTTACAGATATCCTATTTTATTGGGATTTTATCCCCGATTTAACCCTGAAATCATTCAGGCTACTGTATTGTTAACCCAAAATTAACCCCAAAATAGCTGTGCTTTTTTGTCCATATTTTTGACCATTGAGCCTTGAGGGTCTCACGAACGAAACCCATAAATTACATAGAATAAATGTAGGATTTCAGGCCCAAGCATCCTCATCGAGTAAGGGGTGCTCTTACGTGTGCTTGGGCCCGGGATCTCACACGCATGTTAACTGACCAAGCTGCTCTTCAATTAAAAATTCAGTAATTGTTTATAAACAATGGTTTAAGATAGAGCTAACATGATTCGTGTGTAAAATTCTGTCTTTCATTCCAAAGAACTTCTGTATCCGATCCACGCATTGCAGTGCGGTCACCCTGATTTTCGATTCAACAAAAAACGCTTACAAATATGCATACGCATACTTTGCACTTACATTTAATTTAAACAATTTAAGTTTTGTTTGTTTACGTACTCAGTTTTTGTGAAATTTAGTCTAGGGGCTAAAATCAGTAATTCTATTCCAAGGAATAATTCATCTTATGGACTGAGTTCGACTCCCTCAATTCATTTGGGACTTTATCTGTGGGAGATTGTTCATATGATTGACTCCAGAAATTACCAAATTACTTTCGTAGGAGTTTGTTACGTTCCGTGCATTATGCAAAGGTCACACAGTTCTAACTACTTACCTAATTTTGTCAAATTTTCCATGCTTTTGCACCAATAATTATCGGAAAGCTGTTTATGGCTAGAAATAACGTCTGTAGAACTAATAGCCAAATTTAATTGTCTGAAGTAGGTACCTATATTTAGAATTTAGGATAATTCTCCACAGATTCGATTTAAACCATAGCACTATGCCAATAATACTTTTTCCGTATCGCTCTTAAACGTTTTAGGGGACGTCACCACGAAAAGGATTAAAAATTAATTATCTGTTTGCTTTATTGTCGTTCAAGCTACAAGCATCATGAATGGAAAAAGCTGCCTCATCCTAGTATCTGTTTTCGCTGCCTGTAAGTTGAAATTGCACTGTATTCATGTTTGCGAATTTAAGGGGGGGGGCTACGAATTTCACTAAAAGTTCGATGTTAGAAAAGCTAGCTAGTCTTTTGCCATATAACAGTATTAGGTTTAGTGTAAAATAGTTTGAAGTTTGAAAGAATTCCATGCAGCGTAGCATCCTGTGGAGCCATCAGAAGTTGGTGTGGTCGGTCCAAAGCTCGACATGACACGTACACAAACTTCGCCTCGCCCTGATCGCTATGCGCAAGGTACGGTACCCAAATTTTCCAGAAATAGTTCTGACATATAACGCTTTGATATCGTGTAAAATAATCCTTAGATCAGTGTATACTTTTCTGTGCGATACAATCAAAGTGCGAAAAATTGGGTGTTGTAGGTCTATACGGGTGGAGGTTAACTAACGTCTAATGAGCTGTGGTTTATCAAAGGAGCCCAACTTTGCTCCAATTAATACTCCAAGTATCTGTCCTAACTTATGTAAAAATGACGTGATTTCGTTAATCCCTGCGTTCGCAGTGCTAGATTACATTATCGATATTGTCGCTGTTATTTGGTGCCATTTCGAAGATGTGAGTCAATTACTCCAAAGTACTGTGGCAGAATCGGCTGAAACCTTGCGCATTACAGGCCAGTGAGTGTACCAGGATGTGCCGATAGCTAGGTCACTAAACCTCGCTCCAATGTTTAGAAATGCTAGATTGATTTCTCGAAGTATGGATGGCGATCGCTCCAAAAAGATCTAAGACAGTTGTAAGCGCATACTGAACGAAGAAAGCGTCATATCGAAAAACGGATTTCATATTCGAATTCAGCAGGCCAAATAACACCTATAACCACCTTTTCGGCGAAATCGGAGACAAAAAATTTTTTGACCCCATTTTACTGTGCTTAGCTAGCTTTTCAGGCCTAAAAATAAGGGTTATTTCTTAACAAAAAGTTTGCTAGCACACAAACCAGAAAACCAAAACTCTCGAAACTCACAGACAGTTTGCCCCTATTAGAGCCTAATATGTGGTAAAAAGCTGGGGTAGGCTAGGGGCTGTCAATTTTATTAGATCGAAAACGGCGCACGGTCACATCGCAACTTTTTGTCAAATTTCAAACTTTGAGCTGTTATAGCTGAAGAAGGAAGCAACGCTCGAAAGCCGGAATACTTTTAATATTTAGCACTAGTAACAGTTAACATTTGTGGCAAAAAGTTTCAGAATTGGTCAAACCGTTAATCCATCAGAATTCAGAAAAGCGTTTTCAAAAAACCCACTTTTCGCACCAAAATTTCGACTTTGGCGTAGTGCCAGAATCGATGTGTGTTAGATATAATAATGCCCACTACGGACTATTTAACCTTGATATGTTAGCTAATCATATGCCAAAAGGTAGGTCTCTGTGAAGAAGTTGGGCAAAACCTTTCGTAGCCCCCCCTTAAGATATGTGTGGCACTTATAATACTGCTTTTAACTACTCCAAGTAGTTTGCACCACATAGGAATTGATACCACATAGGAAGGACCACAAAAGATTTGACCTGTTGGCCGAATGAGAAAGGAACAGAATAACTTTTTTGCAACTATCCGATGATGCAGTGCTGTATGTGCAGAAACAGAAATCAGAATCAGAAACAGCTCTACCTCTAGTCACCTCTGGAATAGCAGCAGCAAAACTGCCAGAGGAGGAAAAAGAGAAGCTAGGGTTGCTAGAAAATAGGTATGGGTCAAACTTTTAGATTGCAAAACAGAATGTAACCACTGCAAATAAGTTAGAACGGGAACGTAATTTTCCTAATTCCGATGCAGGCTTTCCTAATTCTAATTCTGATTTAATATGTTGTGAAGAACCGCAAACAGAACCCTCGTTTGTCCAATTTACCCTTACAGTTGCATCGTGTCCTACCCAACGTTCCATCATATGTGGTATAAAAAGCGTGGGCATACGGCGAAAAGGATAGGGAAAGCTTAACTAAGACCAAACCTTAGATTTGAGCAATGGTTTCCGCTGGAACCGATTTACATAATTCACTTATTAACTGTTGCTGAATGTTTCAGACTGCCTCCAAGCATGCTGTGGGAATGAAGAACACAATGTGGAAAAACGAGAAATTCTGTCTGCTCTAGCAAAGAAGTACAGTAAACTTTTCGGCAATGGCTATGGTACCTCTGGTTTCGTGCAAGATATGACCGAGGTCAAGAGGGCCTATCCCAAATTTGCAGGTTTCGGTTCCTCCATTCAAGACATGACGGAAGTCAAACGAGACAGTGACGACCTTGATAACTGGGCGGAGAAAAGGGCACCCATTGCCAGGTTTGGGAAACGAGCTCCAATCGCCCGATTTGGTAAAGGGCGCCAGTAGCCCGTTTTGGGTAAACACCAGACTAATTCACCAATTCGGACAAGTTTATTTATAAATATTTTGATTTGTGATACAAATGCCTGTGTTAAGAAAAACTATACACTATACACACAAGCAATTTAATGTTATATTTTATGCAATTCTACAACCATAATCAATTGATATTTTTTCTTTCATTCATTGCTACTTTAATTCCTCAAGCAGTAAAATTGCGCTTGTCGAAACAACTGAGTCCAGCTGACTGGTTTTTCCACTCCCACCTCCGCACCCATCATAGGTTGGTCGCACCTCGACACAAATGAATGTGCACACAAATCTCAGTGCTTAATTTCTACCGACATGTTAACTAACTCGCACGTCACGCGAGAAAGTTCAAGTTGACTCTGGATAGATTCGTTGATGACCAACAATGCCTTTTCAAGCCTACGTCAGCTGTGCCAAATGAACATAATAGAAAAAGAGCATGAAACTCTTATGCTATCATGTACATTCGTGACATGCTGGTTCGTTAACTCGGGGACCCCCCCTCCACGAAAGACTCGGGGGGGGGGTCCGACTTAAAATAAGTGTTTAGGCTTAGGCGTAAGTGTAGGCGTTTCTTCTGCCAGGGCTTGTGGACCAAGAAGAAACCGAGGACAAGCCCGAACGGGAAGCATTAGGCACTCTCGTACCCACGAAACCACGACCTAGGAGAGAGAAGGGAGGAGGAAGGTTCAGCTTTTCCTTCTCCGTTGAAAGTAAGATTTGGCTCAGCCGGGGTTAGAACCACAGCCTTTCTGATCCCGGGACAGACGTGCTAACCACTACACCACAGAGCCATCAGATGAACTCCAACATCAGGCTTATCAATCTTTCCTATGCCTGCTTCCCTTACATATGAGTTTCACACTCGTATTCTATTATGTACTCTCGGCTGTACTAAGCATATCAAGGCAGGAACTTGCACATGTTCAACGAATGTGTGACTTCCCACCTGGAACTGTCTGCCAGGATTTAATGTTAAATTAAGAACTTATTGTCAAACTTTTTCACGTTTGCCAAGAAGTTAAATTGTATTTGTCTGCCCATGAAATGCATCACCAATGTTAGTAGCCAGGTTGAAAAATGTAAGGAATAATGATAATTTTCTAAAATGCAGTAATTTCTGATAGCATAAAAAGTGTTTGAAAAAATTTGTTCAAATGCAAACATTCCGTTCTTCTACATTGATCTCCAAGAAATATTCTATTCCATAGAGAAACTTAGAACGCGTTCACGGTTCAAATCTACCCCTGAAGTTCTGCATCGGTGCAAGTTTTTCCCCAAAACGTGTAAAATCCGACCCGCACGTTTGCACCAGCACGTAAACGTGGGTGCAATCAGTGGGTAACCGAGTCTACACAAAACAGCTGTGTACTTTTTTAATTGCTTTATGCACTTGACACAGCCGATTAGCTTCTACTATAGTAGTTTTGCCAGCACTAAATAGAAGGAATGTAACGTTTTTACCACCCGCAAGAAATTTCGAATTATGACCAAGAAAACGTGCGGAGTGTATTTAGTGTTTTAAAGTTTTGATTAATTTTGGTTAAATCTAAAGAATGATTAAAATCTACCCTTCCTCGCAAATTCGTAATATACCATTACGGCTCAGTAGTTTAAGAATAGGCGCATAAAATCATGAGAAACACCTGCCCTTCACTGTTTTAAGATTACAACATCAGATTCAAGAACCCAACTACTTGCAGAAGTCGGGTACCCAAGCCATTTAACTAGGTACTCCGTACCGCCTCGTACCATGCGCCTTTTTAAATTTGCTCAATTTTATAAGTAGTATCTGACGTCTTTTGAATTTTCTGCAGCTCTTGCTCATAAAAAGTGCCAATAATAGCTTCACCGCTACCATCTTTCAACCGATGAACTGGATATCGTCTTCGCAATGCTTCAATAATTGCAAAAATTTCTTCAGTTCAATTTGGTGTGTAGTGTAGCCTTTAGTAAAAACATTTTTTTACCACGAACTTTGAGCTTAAACTTTTTGGAAATGTTTCTCTGGTATAACGATATAAAGTTTCCTTAACTTGCCTTCTTTCCATCATTAATTTCTACAATTGCGAGTTCTATACTACGATGTTTTGAATGGTTATAAAAATCAACAATGTCTTGGAATACATCGATATAGCGCCAAGTGTTGTTATGAGTCAAGTATTTGTATAGTCGTGACTTTAAAGTAATAATCAATCTTTCTGCCATTGCTGCTTTAGTTTGGCGATTTCTGCTAACATAAAATTTAAGCCTTTCTTTTTCATCATTTCCTGCACATACTGATTATTAAATTCAGTTACGCAATCTGTGTTTAAAAGTTTCGTGGTTTGCGAGGCTTAGACCTCACGAGCTCTGAAACTATAGCGTCCCTAGTAGTATCACCTTTCTTATTTTTAGAGGTTCAATCCAAGCATATTTTGAAAATCCGTCAATCACGACTAATAGATACTAAACTCCCTCATTCCATTTGCCGTCGATCCCGACATTTCGTAATGTCGATTCTAGGAAACCTTCGTCTAGTAGGTTTATGAAGAGCATACACATCCTGAGTCTCTAGCCACTCTTCAAGCTCATCTCGCAAAATGCCAAGTTTTCCATGCTTCGCTTGACCTACTGAAGGGTTAATACCGTCTAAACTGCCCACAAGACGTGGCGTAAAGTAGATCTCTGTAAGGGTTTGATTCATTTTATTGTATAATATATACACATGTGTGCAAATCGTCAAGTTTTATTATTTCAAATTGTCATCATCCGTTCCTGGGATTTCCGACCACATACGGCATCCATTCGGGTCTGTCTTGGCACACATACCTCCTTCTCCTCATCCTCCATCTCCGTCTCCTTCTAATCCTCTTATTGGTCCCTTTCAACCTAAAAAACTACCGGAACCTGTCCTTCTCCCCCTGAGTCAACCCGACCATGTCAAATGCCACGCGTTCACGCCATTGATACAATCATGGAAGCAGCAGTTAAGGGTTGGTTTTTCGCCAGCATCCACGGCACATGGACCAGGACACCTCCTTTACAAGCCTCCGTAGCTAATCCTCAATTACGGCCCCAGTCCCGTTCCTGACCTTAGACCGGCAATAGGTTTCATGTTGGCCCTTGAGTATTACGTAAACACCTCTCATGATATCGGCATCCTCCTCAATGGTCAACCCCTTGGGAACAGATTTCGTTGGGTAATGCCACTTCATGACAACTTATGGACACTCTTCAGTGTCGCCAAAAGCCCGGATTTCCTCCGCAATTTTCCCAATTAGTTCGACGTGCGAACCTAAAACATATACAAAGTTACCGACTAATGCTACTTTATGTGTTGCGAGCTTGACTCAAATGGGCTTGCATTATCAGAAAATCTGCCATGGTTTAATCCAACTTACAATTTGTAAGAAGTACTGTTCGTTAACTTTTCTATCCAACTCTTTTCAAGGATAACGTTTGCATTGTAACATAAATTGGCCTTTATTCAGATGACTTAAGATTTCACTAGCTCAGCATTAGTGAATTGATAGCTGTCGGTCAGGCACAGTGGTATTAAAATTATAGGATTGCTACATACCCTCACTCCGCTCGGTTTCCACACAATAAATTTTCTTTGCTTTTGGAGAGTAATCCATTTTGCCCTGAAACAAACTAAATTAAGCAGCGTAGTTTAGACTAAAGCAAACCTGAGCAAACCCAACTCCTTCTATCAGTCCCTGTTTACTCATTTAGCTTCTGTCCAAATTAATTAACTATTGACAATTAAAACCTACCCGTTATTTTCTTCTTGTTTGCTCGCTTTAGCTTATATTAACCATTGAGGACCACGTAAGACAAGAGAACGCAGTTGACAAATTTGAAAGACAGAACACATTTACATGTTTTACAATACACAATTCATTTACAAGATCAAAGTACAGTTCAAAACTAATTCTTTTGTCAAGTGTAAAATGTCAAGGGGTTCGGCTGAAGCGTGGTCTTCAGCCACGATTCGTTTGGGGTAGAAATAGGATAGACTGTCTCTGCGCTGTTCGTATGCTACCACACCATTGTTCTTGGCCATGAAGCCCCCGCTGATTCCATCCTTCTTGATTTTTTCTGCAGCACTTCATAGAGCATTTCCCTTGTGACGTTGTTCTTTTTTGAAAGCCCTTTGGAGGAACATTTGGGCTTGTCGTTG